>CM070873.1:103569874-103877374 GCA_036365515.1 Torymus aiolomorphi | reverse complement strand
CTGCCTACTCTTTGATCCATAATCTGCAATACATGTGTCTTCATGGATCTCAGCAAGTTGTTGTCGACTGCTTTGTTCGACGTCAATTGCTGAAACAGGCTGTGGGTCGAGGGATCTGCGTTGTAGTTCGTCTCTGGAGCTCTACTTGCATTGAGGATCATTCCGTTGACGTACTTATTCCTCAATTCGAGTCTCCTTGTGAACTGCTCAATTGCACTGCCACTTATTTCTTGTGTGAAGTGGGCCGGGTTATCATTTCCCATCAGCCATTGAGTGATTCGCTTAGAATCCCCCTCGATACATCCAGTGCTTCTTAAATCTAGAGCTATATTTGCTTCTATTACAGCTTGGAAGCTCAACTCTAGATTTTTGCGCCACTGCTCTATCGATTCGGCTAGTTCTTCTGAGATCCATCTTCTGAAGCTAGACCGATTATACAAAAATTTGGCGACGAATTGTGTGTGTGCGCAACTAACTGCTGAGATTCTCTCCCGAATTGGCCGTCTGTTACGCAAATTACAATGTTAGAATCCTAACTACCACACACAATTGTTCCAAGCCGCTCCAGAACGACGTATCTCGATGCAGCTAGCTAGGGAGAGAGCGTGGCAATTCCAAAAAAAAAATTTTTAGCGAAGATACCGATTTGACTAAATCCCGCAATAAAAAAAAAGGAATGAAAGTGTTCTCACTTTCGACCGGCTGCACGCACAGGCACGGTCACTCTATTCCAAAAAAAATCGCGTGAAAATCGCTTAAAATCTCGCTTCAAAAAAAAGGAATTTAATTTCGCCACATATGACGACGAAAACAACTACAATCGTGGTTTAAATGCTCTCGCCCTGGCTTTACAGCAGTTTAAAAGGCTCGGGACGAGTATACACGATACTGCCCGAGCATAAACATAAACACCTACAAAAACAAGCAATCTGCTGTTTTGTGTCTATGTTTCTATGCGCGCCGCGAGTCTTCTTGTCTGTTTGTTTACGCCCGGCACCTCGACTTGGCGAGTTTAAATCACTGCGCCTATCAGCTATAACGGCTTATGGCCACTGGCCGTCTGCTGATTAGTCCGGTGCAGTGATTCGCGCGCGGGCGAATTTAAACGAAACGCGATTTGAATAGGCCGGTCTCGAATGTACCGGCCGCTAACCTTCTCCTTAAACCCAACACGTTAGGGCGCCATTGTAACGGGATGACTTCTGGGGTAAAATCCCAAAAAGCCACAGGCCAGCGATGCCCTAGAACACGGTGCCGTGGGTGTCAGACTAAAATTACTTGCCCGGGGATCTGCTCCTGGAATCCCGAAAATAACGCGAAGATCGCACGCGAACTTCGCTTTCCAACTAATTGGATCGCTGAGTTAAAAGCGCGCGCTCAAAGAGTAAAGCGCGCGGCCGCTACGCTCAGATATGAAAACGACCAGCGGAGTCGTTTTCCCGCGAAGGCGGCGGTATCAGGGAGAAGGTTAGTTTAAGGTCGATAAATGAAGAATAGCCTCAATTATTTCACAGCACAAAAACAAGGTCTATTCTAATTAATCATTTACATAAAAAACGGGTCGCGTTGCGCGCCGGCAAGAAGACGGGATCCGCCGCTCGGCGCGGGCGGATCAAGGTATCTATTTTGGCTGGGCCGGTGAACGCACCGCCGGCCACTCGCCGCTGCGAGTCGAAAATACACAAATAAGTCGCTGCGCCGCACAGTGTTCTATTTTGAAAAAAAATGGACAAAATGAAATATCTCGCGAACGGATATCGATAGCCGGATGAATCCAACTGCATTTTAAAGTTGAAGTAATGTACAATAAAGGAAAAATAGTCCAGTACTGATCATTTGACCCTGTGACCTTGGAAACGAAAAATGAAAGTCGAATAAATAACGTATTTTCGGCTTTTTCGTTGTAGACTTCCTGGCTATCAATTTTTTCGATCAAAAAAATATGTACTCCTGTAGTGTTTGATGCAAGGAATCCGAATTTGATGTCAGAATTGTCCTATCGCACACCAATTTGTTTTTAAATCTGAAAACTCCATAAAAAATAAGAAAAATTCACCCTGAAAAAATGGAGCATTATTGAGTAATTTCGACTTCAAATTCGGATTCAGCGAATCAAAATACATGGGTACATAAATACAAGTACACAAATTTGCTTTAAAAACAAATTGGTGTGCGATAGGACAATTCTGACATCAAATTCGCATTCCTTGCATCAAACACTACAGGAGTACATATTTTTTTGATCGAAAAAATTGATATCCACAAAGTCTACAATGAAGAAGCCGAAAATTCGTTATTTATTCGACTTTCATTTTTCATTTCTAAGGTCACAGGGTCAAATGATCAGTACTGGACTATTTTTCCTTTATTGTACATTACTTCAACTTTAAAATGCAGTTGGATTCATCCGGCTATCGATATCCGTTCGCGAGATATTTCATTTTGTCCATTTTTTTTCAAAATAGAACACTGTGTGCCGGAAGTCCAAAGAGGCTTACCAGGAGAGGAGTGCACTCCTCTCGTCGCTCGCTCACAAATCCGCTCCTGTGTCAGGCCTTATCCTCCGGTCGACTTCGGAGTGTTCAGGCCGAGTCCTAACATCCAGCCTTCACCTACAGACGCTTCGGACCCCAGGAGTGGCTCGGATTGTTCACGTGCGCTGCTCTCCGTGGACGGTACGTGGACGGGCGCTGCTCTGCACCGGTAAGGACGCACGATACCGTTTTCTTCGAGGACGATCAAATTAACTCGCGTACACGCGGTTTGACAGCCCGAGAGAATCTGATTTAAAAATGAATCGAGCGGGACTTTGTAACCGCCCAAGTCGCGCAGTCCCTGCGCGCAACTCGCGAATACATAGTTCGAGCGATGTCAATAAACGCTCGAGATGCCCAAATTCGCGGGAACGAGAGCCAAACGAGTTCGATAGAATACGGAGAACCGAGATTCTTATTTTCTCCGTATTTTATCCTGGAACTCCGTTATACGGTAATAGCTAGAAATATGGTTTATGTAAAAAAAGATTCACTACAAGATTCTCTACAAGAATCCATTGTCAAAATCCGGACTTCTAATATTTGAATAATAACCCGATGACAATACTTATACATCGAAATCCAAGTGTAACGAGTTACAGCACCCGGTGGTTCAAATAACCGAGATATTACTAAAAACTGAGAATTTCTGTAAGTCATTTTCCGATGATTGGAAAGGATTAGACTGAAAAATACCGATGAATAGTTCTTATCTTGTCAATATCAATCAATATCTTGCTATTTTAGTATATTGCCAAAGAGTACTTTCTCTACCTCACTTGACTAGCCTATTCATTAATAAATTAATTTTACCAACACCAGACGCTTCCAGATCAATTATGATCTTAACATTTTATTCGTAAGAAAAATATTATTTCTGTTGTTAAAAAAAATACGACGGATGTTAGTAGAAAATTAAATGTGTATTAGTTTTTGTCAAATGATTACAAATACTTGCGATGCTCGTTAAACTATTTCAGGGTGAAAATAGTTATATTTTACATATTAATTGAAAAATAAAATACGTATTACTTTTTCTTGATATTTCATACACAATTTGATGCGTAATATTCAGTTCACAAGTCTGAATTATATTTTTAATGATTTTGAATTAATAAAAATTTAATTTGTATAATTATATTTTACAGAATACAAGTAAATCCATTAAAAGTACTCTGGAGAGCTGCAGCACCTTTGATCATGGGAGTTCTTTATCAAAAAAAACGGTTGGCGATAAAAAATTGTCTGCTGAAAAAAAAAAAATATTAAAAGATAAGAAAAGAACGCTAAAACGCTTGTGAACTTTTAAAAATCTAGATGTAATATTTTTAATAAAGATGAATACAAATTTCGAGTAACTCTTCACTTATTGAAAACTGAATAAGAAAATTTATTAGTACTCTTTGACGTGAATATACCATAAACGCGTTTTCTTCTGCGTTCTGTAAAATATTATAAAAGATTTTTCATTTAATATGCTTAATGAAGGCATCTGGATAAAAATATATTCCAACGAATTCGGATTTCCCCTCCAATAATACTGATAAAAGTTGCACGTACAATTTGGTAGTAAACAATTCAAATTTTAATAGTAACTTTTGGCTTTGACTCAGTGTTATAATATTCAGATTTGTGAAGGGCTCCTATCGATCTCTCTGAGGGTACAAACGAAATAAACATAAAAAATAAAATATTTTTTCATTTCGATGTTTCGTTGGTCGATGCCAAACTCTTCAGGATTATTTTGAAACGTGGATAATTTTATTAGTCAGTCATAATTATTACATAAAAATATTGCATGATATTTGTATACACAAGTATCTTTGCATATGACGGAATCCATATCCCTATCTATGTCCCCGATTATTTTGGAATTAAAATGTTTACGTTCTTCTCCAAAAATTATTTGACACATATTTTTTTATTTTTTTGTTGCATCAAAATTTCATGCATTCAGTGATGCCGAAAAATCCTGAGAAAATCCTTACTTAGAAAAAAAGGTTTTCAATGTCATTCTCAAACTGCAATTTTTTTCTCATTTTTTTAAGCTTTTAAGCGTGTAACACAATTTCACTCAAGTTTGAGCCCTTTTTTTCGTCCTTTATGTTGTTTTGAAAAAATTAAAACATGCATGAGTTGTACCCTTTTTACTGAAAAATGCACTTTTTAGGAAAACGCATTTTTCTCAAAAATCCCATTTTTTGCTCATTTTTTGTGGTGATAGAGGATTTAAATATCTATCTAGATGTATATGTGAGATTCACGGGTTTTGCGCTGGGAAAGCGATCACTAATGAGGCAAAACACAAACAAATTTTTCACTCTTAACACTTATATAGTCAATGATATATAAGAGTCAATATAAAAGTCTCTATCTTCGTGCGTATGTAAGTGATACACATGTACACGCACCTACTTGTATGAGTTTATGTACTCATACCTTTGTCCGCTAGATGGCTATCGCTTGACTTAACGTGCACCAAGAAAATTTCTGTTTCTATTATATATTGCACCTCTGGTATTTTTTAAAACTATCATCTTTTTGAAAATTATTACATATTTGCACCTTATCAACTCAATTACGATATCTAAATATTTCTCAACAGAGAGAATCCAATGTGCAGATTTTTTATAAGGTCACAAAAAAATCTGTTACAAATCTAGTTCAGTACATTTCAAACAACCTGACGATCTTGCTCTTCCATTGAAGCACCTCTATTCTGATTTACCTTTGACACCCTCTATATATCTATGTAATGATTGTTACAATTGTGCTTTAGAATTGGTGAGTAGCACTGACAATGAATTCATAAGGGATAATGAAGTTACCAACAATGTAGTCGATAAAGATGAAGATTCTTTACCAAGTGCTCCAGAATGCAACGAAGAATTTAATAATGAAATAAGTACATTTTTCTTAGGTTCTGTATCGTCTCTTAAGAGGAAAAATCTTATCTTTTCACAGCAGTTTCTTATCAAGGGGATTCGACTCAAAGTTTCGCAGTCATAAGTGATGACCGAAAACATGATTCAGCGCATGCTTTGCTAGCAGTAGAAAAAATTATAACCTACCTGAAAGAAAATTGTTGTGATTCAATAAAAAAAATTACCATTCTATCAGACGGCGCCGCTAGCCACTTTAAAAATCGCTTTCAATTATATGAATTAAAACGAGCACTATATGAGATAAAATGGTTGTTCTCTGCTACTGGGCACGCCAAAGGAGCTGTAGATCGTGTGGGTACTTATAAAGCATTATGATACTTCGCATAATCTTCGAGAGTCCCATGAAGAATCCATTCAAAATGCTAATGATTCTAAAGGGCATTTTCAAAAATATACAGATGCAATTAAGATAATACATTTACAAGATGTTGAGGTAGAAGAATTTAGAAAAGTAAAAAATGTTGATTAGCTTACTACTCTTAAATGTCATGCAATTCAAAAAGTACATTGTTTTCCAGCATAGACCGCTGATCGTCCGCTTACTGAAGTAAGAACAAGGAAACAGGAAAACAAAGGTAATTATAAAAATAAAAAATGTAAAAGACAATAATAAAAAAGTAAAATACATTGAGCGAAAAACGTATAAATGCATACAAGTAGATGCGTGTATGTGTGCACGGATTTTGTATATACTGTTATATCATTGACTATATGAGTGTTGAGCGTGAAAAGTTTGTGCTTTATCTGATTAGTGATCGCTTTTCCAGCGCAAAACCCGTGAATCTCACATATACGTCTAAATAGGTATTTGGGTGAAAATCATCTAACGTGAATATTCGAGCTTTGAGTAAGAAAAAAAAATTTTTAAATCGCGTTTTTTTTTTATTTGTATGTGTTTCTCGTAGTATCTAGAATACCTGTTTTCAGTGGTCGAGTAGAATCAGTCTATTAGGCGGAAATATTAAAGTTTTAAAGTTTTTATATGCCAGGAGAATTACATGTGTGACAGGGAAATTACATGTATCAAGGTCTAGGTGTTCCGAGTAACCGATGATGGAGTCTGAGTGGTGCGCACCCTAGGTTTTTGCCTGTAGGTATTGAAACTCACCGAATGCGTGGTCCACGTATTCAGGGTGGCCGATGACGGAGTCTAGATGGTGCACTCGATAGCTTTTGACCTCTAGGTGTCGAACAGCATCCAATGCTTGATCTAGGTGTTCGGGGTTACTGATGATGGTGCCTAGGTGGTGCGTACCGTAGGTTTTTGCCTCTAGGTGTTGGAAATCATCGAGTGCGTGGCTTAGATGCTCGAGGTGGCCGATGACCGAGTCTAGGTGGTGCGCTCCATAGATTTTTGCGTCGAGGTGCCGCAATGCATTCAATGCGCGTCTAGGTGTTCGGGGTAGTCGATGACGGAGACTACGTGGTATGCACCGTAGGTTTATGACTCTAGGTATTGGAAATCATCGAATGCCTCGTCTAGGGGTTTGGAGTAGTCGACAACGGAGTTTTGGTGGAGCACTCCTTAGTTTTTTATGACCGGGAGTGGGAATGCACTTCATACGTAGTCTAGGTGGTCGGGGTAGCTTATGTCTAACAAGGAAGGTAACCCAACCCGAACTCACGGCTTTTAATAATTTTGGGATGTGTTGTAGTACGTTAAAAAGTAAGTGACACGTATTTTTTTTATCTGCTAATTCGTCGATTTAACGGTTGAAAATCACCCTTAAACTTTACCCCCAAAAACAATTTTTTTTGTGTACCTCCGGAACGAATTGAAATGTTTTGATCAATCAAACGTCAGATTATTTGTTATAAAAAGATGCTTATATGGACGTGAACTTTATGCTAAGGGGTTGCAACCCTTACTTTTTATAAGCGTGAATGTGATTTTTTAACGTTTATTTTGGCATAGAAATTATTAAAGTTTCTGAAATTGATTAAAAGTTGTACTGTTATTAAGTAAATTAAAAACTAAATTCACGTGTTTTCGAATTTTTGATGAAATGCATTGCAAGGGGTGACTTACCCCAAAAACCGTTTTTTCCATATCTTGGGAACGAATTGGAATGTTTTAACGAAACAAACGTCAGTTTATCGTTAGTCACGTTGACGTGACTTTAATGCTAAGGGGTTGCAATTCCTATTTTGGTAGGGGTTATTGTGATTTCTTAAAAGATTTTTTATCATACAGAAATTGCTAACATATCCCAACTAGAACTCTCCGATTTCAATAATTTTTGGATATGCTGTAGTACATTAAAAAATAACTAATACGTATTTTTTTTATCTGCTAATAAGTACATTTATGGGGTGAAACATTATTTAAAAAAATCTATTTTTTTAAACACATTTGAATGAGAAAAAATATTTCTGTGTATTAAATAAAATTTCCGTTAAATTATTAGGCTGTTTTTACATGTGCAATGTATTATAATATAAATATTTTTTTAATTATTCTTATATATGAAATTTATTCTGGTAATTATGAATTAAAAAAAGAAAACTGACACATGTTATATCGAGAAAAATATTAAATTAACGATAACTACTCCCGAAGGTCAACCTCGGGAAGAAATTTTTTTTAATATGTCTCGATTTCTAATTAATATTTTGCTGTGAGATAAATTGAAAGCTGTTTTTTATTGAAAAATGAGGCTATTTAATGTAGTTTTAGCAGTAGTGCTGCAACCCCTACTTTTATTTAAAAAATCTAAGAAAGTTTTAATTCCTGTTATTATTTTGTAAAATTATCTTATTTTCATAAATTCCTATCAATCATGAAAGAGAAAAATCATCTAAAAATAGATGAAAGCATATCTTTGGTTAGATAAAAATATTAAGTAATCAATATGTTTCATTGTCTGTATTTTCTTGTATGAAATTTCTACAATAATGGCAATCTTTATAGAAGTGTTTAAAACATAAAGATTTCTTGCACCAACTACAACGTATAACGGCAACATTTGTACATCCTTCTACTTCACAATGAATATTGCACGAATCTCCAAAACTATAATCAACTGGATTTTCAAATATTTCTGGTTTTTCATCTATGGGAGCGTCCAGCAGAAACGGGTCACCGAGCGCGCGCGGTGCCTTTTTTCGCGTAAAAGGCGCTCTGTTTAACTCGCTCATAATCGTATGCTGCGTCTTTGAAAAAAAAACCAAGGACCTATATCGATAGATTTTTTTCTGCTCTTTCCAATTGCGCCATTGTTTTTATTGCGAAACGCGTTCTTCCGGACGAAAATTCGAGTTGAATATTGAAAGCCATTTTTCTCAAAGTATATCATGTTTTTTTTCAAAATAAACTACACCATTGGAAAGTACAACTCTTAAGCTTCAAAACCCTATCTTGGAGAAGTTGGAGAAATAAAGGATTTAAAAGTAACAACATGAAAAAGACAGCGCCGAGGGTCCGCGCGAGCCCCTCGCGCCCGTGCGTACGGCACGTTTAAGTGCACGCTCTATTCAATTCGCTAATAATCGTGTACCAAGTCTCTGAAAAAAGAACTAAGGACATATATCGATAGATTTTTTTCTACTCTTTCCAATGGTGCTATTATTTTTATTCCGAAATGCTTCCTTCTAGTTGAAAATTCCATTTGAATGTTTAAACTCTATTTTTTCAATAAAATATCAGTCTTTTCTTCAAAATGAATTATATTCTTCAAAAGTACAAGTCTTAAACTATAAAATATTATATTTTTAAGTTGAAACATGAAAAGTTCAAAAATAGTAAGATCAAAAAGACAGCGGCTGCCCGAACTTTTTACGCTATGCTCAAGGGCGGATTAATACACGCTTGGTGCTTGCCATCTAGCGGGCACTTCGGGTACTAATCCCGAACAGAAGCATTTCGGAATAAAAATAATAGCACCATTGGAAAGAGCAGGAAAAAATCTATCGATATATGTCCTTAGTTCTTTTTTCAGCGACTTGGTACACGATTATTAGCGAATTGAATAGAGCGTGCACTTAAACGTGCCGTACGCACGGGCGCGAGGGGCTCGCGCAGACCCTCGGTGCTGTCTTTTTCATGTTGTTACTTTTAAATCCTTTATTTCTCTAACTTCTCGAATATAGGGTTTTGAAGCTTAAGAGTTGTACTTTCCAATGGTGTAGTTTATTTTGAAAAAAACATGATATACTTTGAGAAAAATGGCTTTCAATATTCAACTCGAGTTTTCGTCCGGAAGAAAGCGTTTCGCAATAAAAACAATGGCACCATTGGAAAGAGCAGGAAAAAATCTATCGATATAGGTGCTTGGTTTTTTTTTCAAAGACGCAGCATACGATTATGAACGAGTTAAACAGAGCGCCTTTTACGCGAAAAAAGGCACCGCGCGTGCTCGGTGGCCCGTTTCTGCTGGACGATCCCCTATATAGCCACTCTTAAACGAGAAATGTTTAAATAGATTAACATATCTTGGTGAAGAAAATGGGTTATGTACTAACGATTGTAGTTTATGATTTCATTTCTTTTATGTAAATTTAAATCATGATTCATTAGTATTACGTTATCTGAAAATTTACGAACAAAATTTTTCCACATACGAAATATGTACACATCTAGTGGTTGGATTTTACTCGTTGTTCCCGTTGGATTTTTTTGACGTTAACAATTTTATTTGGTGGCATTGTTCCCTCTATAACTCTATCGCAGTGGCCGCTCCAAGAATCAATTAACAATATTGTATTGGGACTTACATTTGGATAAAATATTTTTTCCGATCAAATTTGAATCAGATCTGAAATTATAATAACTTTATTTGTAAATTTATTTACTATAATATAAATAAAATTAAAAATATATACTTACTTGTAGTTAACTTTCCAGATTTAGACGCTTCTACTTGAACATTTTCTGGCCTGAATAAGCTGGCTTCTACGATAGGTTCAAACTGACCACTGGTTTCCTTTAAAACAAGAAAAAGTGGCGACAGTAGTTGTCCTGTAGCTGATATAAGCGGCTGTATAGTACAATTGTGTGTGGTAGATGATATTGACTGCACTACACACTGCACTTACTGTTCTCCTTCAACTGCTAGTGTTCTTCCAGAGTGCATTTCTATTTGGAATCCAGATTGATCAGAATTATACATATTTTCGATTCCAATTGTTGATGCGCACGATTTAACGTCGGTAACAAATGAATCTGCCTTCCGTTCTAGTTCTGAAAATGCTTTCTATTGTTTTTCTGGTAATAGACTTTGACGTGTCTGCAGCTTATGGCCAATCTTCTACCAAGGTCAAAAGGTATTTTACTCAATAAATTTTGATAACAAACACCTTTTTATTAATTTGATCTTTAATTCAACGTTTCGGACATTTGGCTATGTCCCTCGTCAGGAATCTAATGACAATTTAATACACACGTTTAATAAACCAATAATTAAACTAATTACAATTAAAAATTAAAAGTTATGTACAAACTTACAAATAAATACATTATTGTAGTCAACGTTGTTTTGCGGGCAACAATCCGCTCGTCAGTAACGCTACATTACAATGTTCATGCTTATATCCTAAAATTATTTGTATGTGTATATCAGTGTATCACACAGACTACTATCCTCAGATTCGGAGTGGGGTAAAACACATTGGGAACGTCCGAGAGTGGGAAGAGGTAGCAGGAAAGCACATCTTAGAGGAAAATTAGAAGAAAATCTACCATTTGCTGCTATTAACAACTTATCATATACAACGTCTGGCCGAAGAATACGTTGTTCAAGATCATACTACACCATGGAGAATACATGGAACGCACACCATCACGGAGACTATTCATCACGTATGGTAAACCAACACATAAACCAGCATATCACACAGAGCGAACTTTTAAAATATCACTTGCTAAATCGGAAAGACATAAATTTAAATTTAGTATTACATTTAATTTTTACAATATTCGGCTATGATATAAAAAAAAATGTTATAAACTGACTGATAAATTATACAATGCAAAGCACTATAGAGAAATGTGTAAATTTTTAATTAGGTGTAGATTCTATCGGTTAGTTCCTAACCATTTGAATTTTGTCACAAAAAACGTAAGAAAAAGCCACATGTTTTCCAAAAAATGTAAAAACAAACAAAACAAACTGATTAATAACATAACTTTCCGATTGTTAAATATCGAGATTATGGACCTACATACTAAAATGGCACAGGTTAAAAAACAGATTGATGAGACTTCTAAAAATATAGAGATTATTGTTGGAAGAGACATTGTTTCTTTGTTTGTAGATTATTATACAACTAAACTAACATTTATCATGAAAAAAATTAGATCAAAATTAGATAAAAGACTTGATAGAATTTTTTTCAAAAAATACAATAGAGAAATAGAGAAAGATAGATATAGAGAGGATATAGCTAGTAACACCAGTGAGGTCAACTACCTTAACAATAACACACAGGTTACTGACCGGTGCACATCAAATAATATACTCGAGAAATGGTGTGTAAATGTCTCGGACATTTAACTTCCGACGTATGTCACTGATATACTGAAGCTAGGTGAAAAGTTTAATTTTAATAACAGATTTGATAGCAAGTTAGCAGTAAATTATGTAGAGAATTTTGAAACCTTTTTAACAAAATACACTGACGAAGTGAATACCCAGAAATTAAGAGGGGTCTTTTTAAACATGATAAAAAAATTTTACAATAAAGATCTGGCTAATAATTTATATATTGACAAAAAATTTAAAATAGATTTACAAAAAACAAAAAAATTCATAAAACATAACCCCGAAATTTTAATAACTAGAGCCGATAAAGGTAATGCAACTGTTATAATAAAAAAATCTACATATTTAGAAAAAACTGAATCATTGTTTTGTGATGAAAAATATTACGAGCAAATTAAAAAGAATCCCTTACCTGGGCTTGAAAGGAGAACTAATGATTTAATCAAATGGTTAAATAAGTTGGATTTTACTGTAAATGGGAAAAAGTTGCAGCCAGTTTTGCAAAAATTTAACATCTCAAAAGCTTACGGTTTGGTAAAAATACACAAAACTGGTTTCCCCGTAAGACCAATAATTTCTACAATTAATTCTCCTACATATTCCTTATCAAAGTTTTTTGCAAAATTTCTACAAAAAAATTTAAAGACTCTTGTTTCTCATATTGATAGTAGTTTAAAATTAAAAGAAAAAATAGATAATATCCAAATTCCGTTGGATCACGAGATTATTAGGTTAGATGTTGTTAGTTGGTTTACTAATGTTCCGGAATATCTAGTATGTAATGCTATAGAAAAGAGATAGCACCAATTACATAATAAGATAAATATTAATTGTTTTGAATTTCTTCATATTATAAAGTACATTTTAAATAATAATTATTTCCAATTTAATGAAAAATTTTACAGACAGACTTTTGGATCAGCTTTGGGTAATGCCATAAGTCCGATTCTGTCCGATATAGTTATGGAAGATCTAGACTCTTATTGTATTAGCAAATTACAATCAAAACCGATATTTTACTTTCGATATGTAGATGACATTGTGTTGTGTATTAATAAGAATAACATAGAGGACACACTTAATATCTTTAATTCCTATGACACGAACTTACAATTCACTGTGGAGCGATCGCAAAATTAGTTTTTTAGATCTAGAAATTATTGAGAACCAACAAAGAAAGATTATCACAAATTGGTATAGAAAACCAACCTTTTCAGGATGATACTTGAATTACAAGTCACACCATCCTCTAAGTAATAAAATAGCCATTGTTTACTGCCTCGTTGATCGAGCAATAATGTTATCACATAGTAGTTTCCATAAATCCAATATTTCCTTTATAAAAAAAGTCCTACAGCAGAATGATTACCCACACGACACAATAGATTTTCATATAAAAAAACGGTTAAAAAAGATAAAATTTGATAAAAATAGGTTACAAATAAACAGTTGCAATGAAAAAAGATACATAAGTCTACCGTTTGTTAAAGAACTTGAAGTTTTCATAAAAAGTTTTTTTAAGAAATGTAATACAAATGTCGTTTTTAGTACAACTAATAAATTAAATAATATTATAATATTAGGGAAGGATAAAAACCAAAAATGTAATAATGCGAATGTTGTTTACAAAATTAAATGTAACAATTGTAATGCGTCATATGTAGGGCCGACAGGTAGACGACTGAATGTAAGAGTAAAAGAACATCTAAAAAAATATTCGGATGGAGACCAAAATTCGTCATTATTTATACACACTACTGATAATAATCATACAATAAATTTCCAGAACATTCAGATATTAGACACCGAAAGCAACAGAGGAAAACGACTTTTCTCTGAATCATTATTTATTCATACTCAAAAAAGTTTTATTAATAAACAATTTGAAATAAACAGACTGCCAAATGAATATAATACCTTAATAAATAATTGCGAATTTCTGGTCTCTATCTGATATGATGTCAAAGTATCGATGTGAAGAGGTATTAGGACCGTACGTATGGTGAAAGTCTAACGACGCCTCGCATAGATATACACTACTCATGTACAAATTCATCTAGTCAAGACTATTGGTGCTACTTCCTCCAAGACGTGCTTTCCTGCTACCTCTCCCCGCTCTCGGACGTTTCCAATGTGTTTTACCCCACTCCGAATCTGAGGATAGTAGTCTGTGTGATACACTGATATACACATACAAATAATTTTAGTATATAAGCGTGAACATTGTAATATAGCGTTACTGACGAGCGGATTTTTGCCTGCAAAACAACATTGACTACAATAATGTATTTATTTGTAAGTTTGTACATAACTTTTAACTTTTAGATAGTAGAAGCTGATGGTAGTTTTTTAATGTAGTAATGATGTGGAGATTAATGGCCATACGCACTACCAGGTAGGAAAAGATATAGACAAAATTTTGTTCCGACGTTTCGAGAGTTTATTTTCCCTCTCTTTTTCAGGGCTACAAAGAATTTTTTTATATAAAATTACAACACGTTTATCGTTGGTTATATGTCACAATATTACAAGAAAGTTTTTCACAAAGTTATCTAAAATTACTTACATAGAAACGTAAAAGTCAACAATTTCGTAGACGGAACGATATTCCGCGAGTCAATGGTTCAATAATTAATTCGCAAGCCTTTTTATAGTCCAGTATTTGACATGTATGTGTATACGTAATATGTAAGTATATACAAAGAGGGGATATATAAAGAGGCGTTAGTTAAGACACCAACTTACCGGGAGAGGTACCAAGACAGCACGTATTAGTAGGCGGTCTCTCCAATCACGTTAAGACACATTGATAATAATGGCTTAATTGTGAAGGCGTGGCTACTCTTCGAACGTATGTACTCCTGGTATGTCAAGCTAGTTACATTCAGAAATCTAATTAACGCCTCTTTATATATCCCCTCTTTGTATATACTTACATATTACGTATACACATACATATCAAATACTGGACTATAAAAAGGCTTGCGAATTAATTATTGAACCATTGACTCGCGAAATATCGTTCCGTCGAAATTGTTGACTTTTACGTTTCTATGTAAGTAATTTTAGATAACTTTGTGAAAAACTTTGTTGTAATATTGTGACATATAACCAACGATAAACGTGTTGTAACTTTATATAAAAAAATTCTTTTTAGCCCTGAAGAGGAGAGGAAAAATAAACTCTCGAAACGTCGGAAAAAAATTTTGTCTATATCTTTTCCTACCTGGTAGTATGGCCATTAATCTCCACATCATTACTTTTAATTTTTAATTGTAATTTGTTTAATTATTGGTTTATTAAACGTATGTGTTGAATTATCATTAGATTCCTGAAGAGGGACATAGCCAAATGGCCGAAACGTTGAATTAAAGGTCAAATTAATAAAAAGGTGTTTGTTATCAAAATTTATTGAGTAAAATACCTTTTGACCTTGGTAGAAGATTGGCCATAAGCTGCTGACACGTCAAAAATTAGAAGAAAATCTACCATTTGCTGCTATTAACAACTTGGTAATAAACTTATTCACTTTTCTAGATACTATTCTATGAGCAACCTTGAACTTTGCTAGCCAGTGTTTCCAAGCTTTAAATCTAATACCTTCTAAGCCTATTTCCTGCCGAGCTTGCAAAGCCCATCGCCGCATATCGTGCTCATGAATAATAAAACCAGCTCTTAATGCAGCATTAATATTATCCAATGTATATTAACAAATTCGTGCGATTTTTTCTCTGTAGGTACCACCTTTATTAATTGTATGAACCCAGCGATGCAGCTAACTAATGGATTTAACTTTTCTAAATCTATTCTATACTGTATTAAGATTTAAGTTTATCTTTCTTTGCCACTCCTCCAAAATTCTACGACTCTTTGCTTATATTCAAAACTCAATTCTTCATCATCTATTATACACTGATCTGTAGGTGCTTCTGGAAGATCAGGAATGTGATGTCTTACTTCATCATCGATTATTTTTGCATCATGGTCTTTGTACTCTTCTTGAAAATCCAATGATTTCCGATCAATAATTTCAATATCATTAAAATCACTTGAAGAAAAAATAGGCTTGATCCTCTCTGATAATTGAATTTCTTTATAATTTATAGTACTCTCTGGTATTTCTAATGTTTGGACATATGCTAATAATAAGTTTATAAGATTCAACAGATTGATTTTCATTTTTTAAATCTAAAATAAAAAATAATGAATTAACATGGATTACGATTTCATATTAAAGAATTAAAAAATAATAAATAAGTGATCACAATAAATGTAAAACATTTTATTGGGTGTTAGAATTAATTCGTAGGGTTTTTTTTAATGAAAAAATATTATTTATTTCATATGAAAATCAAAAAATACATTAATTAAAGTATTGGCTATCGCTTTCTACTACTTTTGACCATCTTTCGGGCAGTGAACGAATACCGCGTCGGAAGATCTCTTCGTCTTTAGATGAAATCCACGAATCAACCCATTTTTTACAATCTTCATAAGATGTGAACTTCTGCTCACACAAGCTATGAGCCATTGATCGAAACAAGTGGTAGTCGCTAGGAGCAATATCTGGAGAATGCGGCAGGTGCGGTAGCACTTCCCATTTAAGTATTTCCAGGTATGTTTTCAAAATGACTTTTTCGTGTCTTTCGGAGTATTCCGACCGTTTTTTTTTCAATGCACGGCTCAAGCGTATCAGTTGCAGTCTGTAGAGATCCCCAGTTATGGTTTCATGAGGTTTTAGGAGTTCGTAGTAAATGACACCCCTTTGATCCCACCAAATACCGAGCAGGAGCGTTGACCCATGGATATTGGGCTTTGCCACTGATGTTGACGGTTCACCAGGCTTAACCCACGACTTTCTGCGCTTCGGATTGTCATAATAGATCCACTTTTCATCACCGGTAACAATTCGATGCAAAAGCCTTTTCTTTTCTGCCGTTGGAGCAGCAGTTCGCACGTGAAAAAATGTATCTCAATATCCTTTGGTTACAATTCACGTGGGAGCCAATGTCCTTCCTTCCGGATCATGCCCAAACTTTTAAGACGTTTTCCCACTGTTGATAAGTCAACTCCCAATGACGTAGACAATTCTTTAAGTGTTTGACATGAGTCTTCATTGAGCAATATTTCCAAATCATTATCTTCAAATTTTTTTGGCTGACCAGGTCGCTCCTTAAATATGATGAGCTTCAGCTGCACTTTTGTTCATATTAAAGTAATGAAGCAAAACTCCCCGCAAAAACACTTTATTCGGCACAAATTTTGACATATTCAATAAATTATAAAGTGTTGTTATTTATGATTTGAAAAAAGGTTATGTACGGAAAATGGCGTCCTATGATAGCTGTTTACGATGTATACATTACTATAGGTAACAACGAAATAGTGTACTACTTGTGCCATCTCTTGTAAAATGCTACGAATTAATTCCAACACCCAATATTATGCAGTGGAATATCGGTTATATGGTTCTTTTTGCAATATTTCAAAAATAGATTTTAGAATTTTTTTTTAAATATTTACTTTCAATATATGATTTAATCCTATATAATATATCATAAATGAGTTTAATAGTTGCTTGAATATACTAGATATAATTTGTTAAACATCGTGAGTACCCTCGCCATGGCCCGTCATAACAAACTAGATACATACATAGTACGTGTGTTTATGGATGTGCAAATTATTTAAATTTGTATTTTATTGATAATCTGTCAATGGCGTTGGATTCTTCGTGTCGAAATACGTATAGATTTCGAATATCGCGTGAATAAATTGAAAATGAATGTTTAAAAAATTACAAACATTTATAACCTAAATCTGTAATTTTCGGAGTATTCGCGCGATTTTCAAACTCTATACATATAAGATGACGACATATACAACTGAAATATTGTGTAACGGTTGCTTCTCCCCGGCCGGACGCTCAGGAGTTTACCAGGGTGTGGAAGGGGGAGAAAGGAGTGTCAGGTGGCTTACGAGACGAAATGCATGCATGTATATTTGAATATAGAAAGGCTAATTTATTTGGCTACTTAATATATATTAGTTTACAAAAATGAAATGAATGAAAAAGAAAACAAAAGGGAGTAACAATCTTTGCCGTCACTGGCCGCAGTCCCCTTAGTTCGCCACCTGAAACAAGTAAATCAAAACAAACGTGCTTACTTCGGCGTACGACCAAGTCCGCGGAACTTACAGGCTAAGTGCTATCGCAGCGCCCTCTCGCAGGAGGGTCTCGGTTATGCTAAGCTTGGCTACAACGCGTATGTCGAGTCACGGTGCCGTCAGCGCGATGAGTCGGTGTCACAGTCGTAACGTCCGGGGGTCCTGTTCCGGTGTCTACAGTACTTGACTGGCCCCTTACCCTTAGTCGCGTGTGCGCACGCCGATTAAGGAGGGGTTGACAGCCTTGAGAACTCGGTCTGTGCCTACCACGTGCGCTCACGGGTTAGGAGCAGGGTTCGTTCCGGCTTTCCTGGTGCCGGTCCAATTAGTCCGCGTTTCGCTAGTTACGTGTGCTCACGCAGACTAGTGTCCCAGCGGCTCTAGGAACACGCCTCGCGACTACCTCGGGTGCTCACGACGGTAGCGGCGCGGTTGTTCCGGTGTTCCAGGCACAGGTAGACGTAGTTCGTGTTCCCCTAGTCACGTGTGCGCACGTCGACTAAGGAACAGCGGTTCCGGATACACGGCCTGTGACTACCTCGTGTGCCCACGACGGTAGTGACAGCAGGTGTGCCGGAGGTCAGTAGGCGAGGAAACGTATGTTCGTGTTCCCCTTGTCACGTGTGCGCACGATGACTAAAGAACAGCGAATCCGGGTACACGACCTGTGACTACCTCTTGTGCCCACGACGGTAGTAACAGCAGGCGGGCCGGGGTCAGTAGGCGAGGAAACGTAAGTTCGTGTTCCCCTTGTCCCGTGTGCGCACGAGGCCTAAGGAACAGCGAATCCGGGTGCACGGCCTGTGACTACCTCGTGTGCCCACGACGGTAGCGACATCAGGTGTGTCGGGGGTCAGTAGGCGAGGAAACGTATGTTTGTGTTGCCCTCGTCACGTGTGCGCACGAGGACTAAGGAACAGCGAATCCGGGTACACGGCCTGTGACTACCTCGTGTGCCCACGATGGTAGTAACAGCAGGTGTGCCGGGGTCAGTAGGCGAGGAAACGTAAGTTCGTGTTTCCCTAGTCCCGTGTGCGCACGAGGCCTAAGGAACAGGGAATCCGGGTACACGACCTGTGACTACCTCGTGTGCCCACGACGGTAGTAACAGCAGGTGCCCTGGTGATTGGTGTTGTCCGATGGCTGGCGATACCGAATTCCTCACGTGTGCTCACGAGAGGAGGGCGGTAGTTCCAGTCCCTGGGACGGTCGGTCTCGGTCTCTCTCGTCGTCGGTGTGTGAGCTGCTTATATAGTACAGATTCGGTGATAAGATGCGCGCGGCGGTCTGAAGTCGCGTCGGTCGCGGTGTGCGCGCGCCGGTGTGGAGTCGCGGCAATCTCGGGACAGGGCGGGTTTACATAGAGCGACGTGAGTGCGCGCGCGCGCACGCTCGTGGACAAGCGAACTTACATGAAGCGGCGTGAGCGCGCGCGCGCATGTTCGTGGACACCCAGAGCACGCGGCGCGGACCTAACCTATTTCTGGGGCGCGAGTCGAGGTGCTTATTTGCAGGTTAGTAACGGGGCATGATTGCCTTCGTTATATCTCCCTCTCTCTTCGGGAAGAGCGGAAGCTCGCTGACAACTTACTTGGCGCGGGGCACCCACGTGTCGAATCTCTCCGGTCTTGGGGACGAGGCGCAGCAGCCGCTTGATTCCCCCGTACCGTACCACATATTTCTTAACCCCGATGGGTACGTCCACCTCGGTGCCGTCGGGTAGTGTCCGGGTGACTCGGGGTAGCGATCGGGTGGAGTCGTGGTACTGCCTGTCCGGTACTTGGTTGCCGGCGACTGCTACGCCGGCGGCGTCGGCCATGTCTATGGCTGTCTCGGCCATTTTCTCCGGCCTAGAGCGCCCTTCCAGCATGGCTACTTCCATCGCGGGCGGTGCTGGTGCGGGGCCGATGCTGGGGGTTTCGGCTACTGCGGCCGGCGGCGCGCTCCCTGCGGCGGCGGTGGCCCTCTTTGGGAACTTCAGCGTTCTCAGGGAGCGCTGGAGTGGAGGTAGCGCCCCCGGTGCTAGTTCCTTCACCTGGATGATCCTGATGGCGGCGGCCTCCTGCGCGGGTCGGCTGATCATCGCGACGCTGGGCCTCGTTCGTGCCCGCAGCTCCTTGAGCGCCTCCTGGTTGCGGGAGCGCTCCGGGGTTGATCTTCACCACGGACGTGACCCGTGGTTTGGCTTCCGTCGGTTGCCTTGTCGCCAGTAGCCGGATTGGCGTTGGTGTATAGGCCGTGTGGGCTTGGTGCCTGGTTTGATGGGTTTCGGCACGTACTCCAAGCCCTTCCTGGCCAACGCCTCCTTCGCCTTCTTCTTCTGTTCCGCTTCCTCTAGCTGGAGGCGTTCAAGTCGGCGCTGTCGATCGAACAGTATAAATCCCGTCTCTTCGATCTCCTTCTCAAGGGCGTCGAGTTCCTCCTGGTAGGTGGCGGCGTACTTATCCATGAGGGACATCCTGGCGATTACTTACGGTTATACTGAGTACGAGAGGCACGGACGGCCCGTTTTATGGCCCTCGCTAAATCTTTTCTCCACCAGGTAGGGGTTGTCGTGCGCCATCTAGCGTACGTGTTTCGGGGTGTGATTTTCCGATTGCGGGATCCCCACGGCATGCGCCACCTGTCGGTTATGCTTGCACTCGCGGATCCGGTGACCTGCCTTCGCGGTGGACTAAGGGTATGTCTACAATGGAGATTGGTTCGCTTGGTACCTGTCCGCGCTCGATTGGTGCCGAGGGTAACTACCATCAGGGTCGTTCTACAATGTTTTGGAGTTTCGACTCCCGGTTTCCGGAAAAATTGTTAGTTACCTCATCTTCGGGGTCGTCTGCAATGCTGCCGCCGAGGCCTTCGTCTTCGTCGCGCCATCGGCGTTGGCATTGTTGTCGGCGTCATCGTCGGCGGGCCTCCTTGTGTCTCTCCGTTCGGCCGTTGATGAGTATCCTGGTGCCGGCGGCTGATACAAAATCCATCCCCAGTACAATAGGTGGGGCCTGGTCCTGCACCACCACCCATGGTCGCTTATATAGCCTCCCTTTTGCTTCGAAGGTAGCGAGGAGCGTAAAGGGTGAGAACCAGGGCGTAGGTGGTGTTCGCGTGGGCTGGAGGTGAGCGCTAGCGACAAGGGTGTCCAAGCAGATGTAGGGGGCGCGGTGTAGTATCAGTAGCTCTCCTACTGCTGGGGACACTGTGGTGATGAGGCTGGCGGTGCTGATGATGGCCTCGTAGCTGGTCTCATGTACCTTTATTGGTACGAGGAGAGCCGGCTGTCTGTGCATCATGTATGTTTCGTAGGGGTTCCGCTGGGGCGACATCTCGGCGCGGACTGTTCTGGCCTTTGACTGCCGCAGCAATTTATATCCCCTGGCTGCGTGGTGTCGGGCTCGCTCTTGCTCCCCTGTTCAGACTCGTGGAAAGGCTTGAGGTCGCGCACATGTATATGTTTTGCGAGTTTTCCGCTAGGGTGATTCAGGTCGCAGATGACTGGTGCCCTCTTGCGGTGGACGAAGAATGGCCCTTCGTATTTCGGTGCCATCTTGGCGTCGAAATTGGCGGCTTTATTTGACAGGACGTGCTGCTTTTTCAGGACCTTATCCCCCTTCCTCGGTGCCCAGTCCCAGCGGCGCAGATTGTAGTATTTCTGCTGTTTTTGAAAACTTTGTGCCATTTTGGTTCCGGCAAGCTCGAGCGCCTCCTGGATCCGTCGTATTCGGTCTTCAAAGGGGATCTCCAGGCGTTTTCCTTTCTCCTGGTGCAGGCTCCCCGGTGGAATTAGTTCCCGTCCATAGTTGAGGTACGCTGGGGTGCACCCGGTGCTGTCGCTGACTGCAAAGTTGTAAGCGAACGCTAGTTCTGGCAACAGTGCGTCCCACTTCTTCTGTGTCTTTTCCAGGTACTGGTTGATGGCCGTCTTCAGGACCTTGTTGGTCCGCTCGACGGGGTTGCACTGCGGGGTGTAGGGTGGAGTCCTCCGGTGTTGCACCTTGTAATCCTCCAGGAGTTGGGTAAACTCCTTGCCGATGAACTGGCGGCCATTGTCACTGATGACAGCCGTGGGGGTTCCAAATCGGAGTATGACCTGTTCCTTCAGAGCTTTGGCGACGGCCGCGCTCGTGACCTTGCTGAGGGCTCTAAGCTCGATCCACTTAGTGTAGCGGTCTTACATTACCAAGAGCCAGGTGTTCCCCCGGTCGGACCGTGGCTTTGGACCCATCAAGTCTACTGACACCATCTCCCAGGGTTGGTTGATGGTGGTGGCATGCATTGTTCCTGGAAGGGGTTGTTGCGAGGGCTTGTGCTTCTGACAGCTGGTGCAGTTACGCACATGACTGGCTCCTTCTCGCAGCATTCCGGGCCAGTAGTAGTGGCGGGCGAGGCGGTTCAGCGTTTTTGCGATTCCCGGGTGTCCTGCAGTCGGGTTGTCGTGAGCTTCTCTCAGAAGGCGTTGCCTCTCCCCTGCCGGGACGCACAGTTTCCACGCCTCGCTCTCGGAGTGTTCATTAAAATCTAACGTGTGCAAAATGTGCCGAAACAACTGTTCTTCCTGAATACAATACTCCGGAAAGCTGCGAGGATTGGCTTGCACCCCGGCGAGGGTGTCTCGGTACCACTTTCTGTGGTCCTTTATGTTTACTGTACATATTGAAAGAGGTTGACACGACAGAGCGTCCGCTACATGGTTTTCGACCCCTCGACGATAACGAATCTCATAGTCCCACTGACCTAGTTCAATGGCCCACCTGGCAAGATGTCCAGACGGGTTATCAATCTTCTCTAACCACTTCAATGACTGATGATCAGTCAGCACCGTAAAATGATAACCTTCAAGGTAGTCTCTCATCTTCCAGATGCCCCATTGAACAGCCAGGCATTCCTTTTCCATCGCGGAGTAATTTCGCTCTGCCGGCGACAGAGAGCGACTAGCGTAAGCTATCACCCGCACTTTGTCGTCGTGCGGTTGTGTCAGCATAGCTCCAAGCCCGTCGTTACTAGCATCTGTCTGCAAGATGAAGGGCTTGGTGAAGTCCGGGCAAGCCAGGACGGGAGCCTGGGTAAGACGGAGTTTGAGCTCTTCGAACGCTCTCTGCTGATCTTCACCCCATACCCATTTCATTCTTTTCCTTAACAATTTATTTAATGGCGAAGCTAGAGCAGAGGCGTTCGGCACAAACCGCCTGTACCATGAGACCAGGCCGACGAACCGTCGTAACTTCCGGACGTTGGTCGGCGTGGTCAGGGCGGCGATGGCCGCGGTTTTCTCTGGGTCGGTCCGGATCCCTTCCTCGTCGATTACATGCCCCAGATATTGGAGACGTTTACGTCCGAACTGACACTTGTCCCAGTCGGGTTTGAGTTTCGCTTCTCTTAACCTACGTAACACTTCTTTCGTGATTCGCACGTGCTCATCGAAGGAGGAGGTGACGATGATGATGTCATCCAGGTAGCAAAAGGCGTGGGGCTCGAGCTCCGGAGTGATGATGCTGTCGATAAGGCGTTGGAAGGCGGCCGGTGCCGAGTGCAGTCCAAATGGCATGACCGTGAACTGCATCAGGCCACGGTTGGGCACAGTGAAGGCCGTGAGTGGTTTGCTATCCTCGGTGAGGGGTATTTGCCAATATCCGTTTTTCAGGTCGTGGACAGGTACTTTTCCCCCCTCAGTTTGTCCAAGGTGGGGTTCACTTGAGGTAGCGGATAGGCTTCCTTCTCTGTGACTCGGTTGAGTCTCTGAAAGTCAATGCAAAATCGGTATTTTCCGCCCTTCTTCTTGGCGATGACGATTGGCGAGCTCCACGGGCTATTGGAGGGTTCGATCACCCCCTCGGCGATCATACGACTGACGTCTTCGTCAATGAGCTTCTGCATGGCTGGGTTTCTGGGGCGGTACCGCTGCTTGAGAGGAGTGGAGTCCTGTAGTTTAATTCGATATGATGTCAGGTGAGTCGGGCCGGTGATGACGTCGAACAGCTTCCTCTCTCCGGCGATGAAGTCCTTGATGAACTCCCTCTCTCCCGAGGTTAGCTCGTTGATTCCGATGGTGCAGACGGTTTTGTTTGTGGCCAGCGTGGTCGCTGTAAGTGGCTGTCCATCGATGGTCAGTTGTAAGCCGAGCTGTTCCAGGATATCCATCGCTAGTATGATCTCGTGGCCCATTTGCTCCATGGCCAGAAACGTGCAGGTCACCTGTCTGCTGCCGACATAACAGGTGCCCGTGACACTGCTCTCAATCCGAGTTTCGGAGTTGTCGGCTAAAGTGGCGACCAATTGCGATGGTTGCCTTGTCCGTCCGCAGGAGACGCACCACTCCGCGATGCGGGGGTGAACGAAGGAACTAACGGCTCCTGTGTCGACCAGTGCGTCGAAGATTTGACCATTTATGGTGATGGAGACGTAGCGGCGGGGGTCGGTGTCCCGGAGGGTCAAGAGCCGGCCGCGTCGTTCTCGACCCGACGGTCGTTTCCCACCGGCAACCCGTGGCAATCCTTTGTGTACACTCCGTCCTTTCCGCAAACAGAGCAGAAGATTATGCGTGCGTTACGACACTCGGCCCGACTGTGGCCTCGTTGTTTGCATCTCCAACAGTGGTCCCGGCGGTTGTATCTCGGAGGGTCGCGGGGCGACGGAACTTCGGCGTTGGCCACCGCCGTGTTCGTGCTCTTTTGGTCCTTCTTTATTTCGAGCAGGATTGTTTCGTGTTCTTCCACCAACTGCACCAGGATCATGGCGTCGGATACTTGGGTTCGGCGAAGGTGAAGCTTCAACTCTGGTCTCATGCCGAAGTATAGGTTGTCGAGTTGTTCCTCAGCCGAATACCCTCCCCTTCTCCTCATCAGTGTCTGTAGCGCCGTGACGTAGGCGCGGATTGGCTCCTGGGGTCTTTGCGTCCGCTCGGCGACCTGGCGACTCAGTTTGCGGTGCTCCAGGGGGGGGCAGATAGAAGCCTCTGAGTTGTTCCTCAAACTCCGCCCAGGAAGTGTATCGGCTGGCTGCGTTCCGGTACCAGTGGAGAGCATCACCGCGAAGCAGTTCCGGTAGGCCTTGTAGGAGTTGGCTCTCTTCGACGCCGTAAGCAAGTCTTAGCTCCTCTACTCTTTCGAGGAGAGAGTATACGTCTTTACCATCGAAGTAGCAGTTCCATTTCCGCATCTGATCCACCACCTTCCGCCCTTCGGTCACTAAGGGCTGTGTGGTGGGGACCGGCTGCGTGGGTCGGGGAACACCCCCGGCTGGCGTTGACGTTCGCATGGACTCCCCGCTAAAAGGTGGGGTCCGGTTGGTCATGTCCTCGGACCTTTGCGCTGGTAGAGGTGCGTTACCTTCGTCACCCTGGTCGATTGCTGGGACGTACCGGTCGTTGCTGCAGCGCGTTTTTCCGGCGACAGGGGATACTCCCTCCCCTCTGCGCTCGTCGGCGGTGGATTGTTGATTGGCGCTGCCCAGGTCCTGGCCGGTTTAAAATGTCCGCCGGCTTCTGCTCCTCGGCTGCGTCTCTTGTACGGTCCAGTTCCTCATTGTAATCCTCTGGGTCGGTCGGTCTGTCCTGAAATAGCTCCTCGTTCTTTCTGACAAACTCCACGAATCGCTGGCGGAGTACTGCGACGGAACCTCGGATGTCAATCTGGTACTTGCAGTTCCTCCACGAGTTCCTCCTTCTTCAAGTGGTAGATCCACGACACGGCCATGGTCACTCCTCGATGAGCTTACAGTCTCCTTACTTGCTAGCTACAACGGATCTTATTCTCAATGTTATAGGATAGGACCGGAATTTATTAAATGTTTATTACATACACCTTCACAATTGATAAGTTATACAATAGTTCGAACTTGGCGTAATTTCTAAGCACGTTTGTTTTCAAGACGGTCCCTGTTCGGGCACCATGTAATGGTTGCTCCTCCCCTGCCGGACGCTCAGGAGTTTACCAGGGTGTGGAAGGGGGAGAAAGGAGTGTCAGGTGGCTTACGAGACGAAATGCATGGATGTATATTTGAATATAGAAAGGCTAATTTATTTGGCTACTTAATATATATCGTTCAGCAACTAACAGTGTCTCGCCAGCTGAGTGGCAACGTACGTCTTATCCTCGTAGCCTATAGTCGGCAACTGCTATATGGCCATGGATGACGCAACTAAAAAATTATTCTCTCAGCAGACTGCTAAAGGCCATGACATTTGAGACAGTGCACAACCGCATAGAATTACTTGAAAAATACTGAGAATCTATACTCAATTGCCATCGTACTCTCTCTAGCTTTGATGAAGTGGCGATTGATATACCGTATTTTACTGACGTTTTGTTTTCAGGATATGAAGCAGCTTATATTGAGGCCAAGTCGGATCTGAGGGCCAAGTTGTCAACGATTTTGGGTAATGCGACTGTACAAAATCAGCGTGCCTCCGCCAGATTGAACCGCATGGAGCTGCAGACTACCGCTAATTCCCTACCGAAGCCCCAGCTGCCCAAATTCTTCGGACAGCAGGAAGGCTGAGACTCATTCAAAGAGATTTTCTGGTCAATGGTCAAAGATGAAGCCTTTTTGATACCGGTGCTGAAGCTACAGTTCCTAATTTCCTGCCTCGAGGGCGATGCTGCCGGACGTCTAGCCAACATTGCGGTTATCGATTCCAACTTTGACATTGCTTGGCAAGCTCTGTGTCGCAGGTATGATACTACTCGTCTACACCTGGCGGTGCAAATGAACAAATTGTTGAGCATGGCACCTATGACTTACAAATTAGTTTCGGAAATTACCCGATTACTTGACGTCACAAGCCAATGCAAGCGAGCTCTGCGGGCATTGGGCCGTCCCACTCAACATTGTGACGATTGGTTTGTCCAACTTCTCGTTTTTAAGTTGGACCCCTCGATTAGTGGAGATTGGGAAAAATCGCTCGAGGGCAAGGATGAATGCCCAACTTACGACCAACTAGTATCTTTTCTCGAAAACAGAACTAAAACATTGGATACCGCGCACTGTACCAATACATTTGTGTCCAAATCTAAAGATCTGCCTAACAGTAAATTAAATCCTAAAGTTAAAAATAAATTTTCAGCTCACCATAACCTGACATCGGGCGATGTCACAAATAGTGGTGAGTCGACAACCGTCATCGGGCATTCAGTTGGTCCTACCAGCTCACCGGACCCCTCAGCCACTACATCGAAACCGTGACGGGTGCAACAGCGTCCACTCTGTAAGTGCAGCCATTTCATCGGGTATTACGGCCGCTTTTCGCAATACAATGTGGAGTTCAGAAAAGCTACCGTTGAACGTCTGGGTCTCTGCGAAAATTGTTTATGACCCACGTGCAACACAGCCTGTCCATCCAAGTTCCGGTGTCGTGCTTGCAACCAACCACATCACACTTTACTGGATTTTGATGATAATGCAGTCAAGCAATCAAGTGATCGCTTGCCCACAGGTTCGAAGCTTCAACCTGCCGAGATAAACCACAATAATAATAATGTATCTTCATATTCAATTCTTTTTGCCGCAGCACGCTGCTAGGCACAGCCGTAATACTTTTACAGTTCAAGCTTGGACAGATGATTGAGGTTAGGTCTCTGATTGACCCAGCCTCCGAAGGCTCTTTTGTCATTGAAAGTGTGGTCCAATCTCTTCATCTTGTAAAGAAACTACACCCTGTTAGCATCTCAGGAACTGGTGCAGCCATAACAGCTGTTGCTCAACATACCGTAACTTTAGCCCTCAGATCGAAGCTGAGTTCTAATTTCTCACTCAGTTTTTCAGCCGCTGTGTTGCCGCGATTGACGTCACTTCCACCACGGCACGAGATCAATATTGAGGCTTGGCCGCATCTCAAGGATCTATCATTCGCCGACCCGGCTTTTCACAAACCTGGAGCGGTGCAATGTATCTTGGGTGCTCATATATATGCACTCATCATCACGGAGGACCTGCGCGTTGGTGCGCCTGGTACATCAATTGCCCAATAAACTAAGTTAGAATGGATTGTTACTGGGCCTACGTAAGGCTCAAGGAACGCTAGCTTTCCATCTACCACGTAGTCTCATTGCAGCTTAATTGAGACTGAATCAATCTCGGATCTTTTACGAAAATTCTGGGAGATTGAAGAAATTTTCCCCACTTCGAAGCTCACTTCAAAAGAAGAAGAATACGAGGAGCATTTTTTGTTTACGCATTACAGAGATCCTGGTGGTCGATACGTAGTACCTCTACCGCTCTGTAGCGAGCCACAGACCCCCGGTTCAAAAGGACTGGCGACATCTCGCATGCTGCAGCTTGAAAGGTGTCTCCTGTACCAACCACAGTTACAAAACGCATATCTCAACTTCATGCGAGAATATAAGTCACTGGACCATTTGAAGAAGGTGTCTGATAACTCAGCAGAAGTCACGGAACATGTCTGCTATCTACCGCATCATGGAGTGCTTAACAAAGGCGGCAGGAAGCTACGTGTCGTTTTTGATGGCTCGGTGAGCTTAAATGAGTACCTGCATGTCGGCCCCAAGCTTCAGGCGGACATCACCACTGTTCTCTCCCGTTGGAGACCTTTTCGACTCGCGTTCACCTCTGATATCGTGAAGATGTTCCAGCAGATCACGGTAAACAAGAAGGACTGGAACTGGCAACGCATACTCTGGCGAGAAAATGCCGAAAAGGCCTTAAGTAGTTTTTAGCTCACGACAGTCACATATGGAACATCGTGTGCATCTTATCTCGCCATACGACTCTTGCTTCAGCTAGCCAAGGACGAAGCATATCTACGTCGATGACGCTCATTACGGTGCTGACTCTTTGGAAGATGCCATGAAGGCACGTGATCAACTCGTAGAGATATTGGCCGCTGCTAGCATGTCCCTGGATAAATGGTCGGCCAACCACCAAGCTCTTTTACCAGAATCTACCCTAGAACCTCAAGACAAGCTTTTCGAAGTCCAAAATACAGTATCAACGCTGGGTTTGAGCTGGTCGCCTCAATCTGATGAGTATCATTTCAATGTTCAACCTCCTTCATCTCTCTCTACTATGACGAAACGAGTGATTCTTTCTGAGGTTGCACGGCTGTACGATCCGCTGGGGTGGCTTACTCCTGTTCTCATCCAAGCTAAAATCCTTCGGTAAGATTTATGGATTTCTGGTAAGGATTGGGACATACCGATCGAGCCATTGCGACAAACAAAGTGGCTGAATTTCCGTCAAGAACTAAGAATTCTGGAGGACTTGCGAATTCCCCGCTGGCTTGGTACAGTGAGGACGAGCGCTCTTCAATTGCATAGATTTTCAGATGCCTCTGAGAAGGCTTATGCTGCGTGCGTATACCTTTCTGCCACTGACGACCATGGTCACTCTGAGTCCTATCAAAACAATAAGCTTGCCGAGGCTCGAGTGTGTGGCGCATTACTACTTAGTCAACAAAGATCTATGCAACTATAGCCTCGACGTCTTCTGCTGGACGGACTCTCAGGTGGTGCTTGGCTGGCTCGTCGCTAATCGAGTGAGCCAGATACTTACTCCGTTACCTGAAGGGCATTGGAATCACGTAAGCACTAAAGAAAATCTAGCTGACCTGCCTACTAGAGGTATTGCCCCGCATCAGCTGCTGGACTGCGACTTGTGCTGGCATGGACCAGGATGGTTATGGGACTTCGGTATCACTGGAGTCCAGTCAAAAGAATTCCATATCACACTGGAACGCAAGGCTCATGTAGTCTTCCTGCACGCGCTCACCGACGTGAAAGGAGTTGAGAACATTATAGAAAGATTTTCCACTCTCCGGAAGCTTATTCGAGTCATAGTCGATATCCGTCGCTGGAAGGTAAAGGCTCCGAACCGTTCAACAGGACTTTTCAGCGCCGTTGAACTCGATCTCGCTAAAAATATTTTAACCCGCCAGGTTCAACTTGAGACCTTCCGGGAGGCAATCGATTTACTGCAAGGCAGCCTAGCATTGCCAAAGCGAAGTCCCCTGTGAGGCCTTCTTCTATTCTTGGATGAACACGGTGTTCTGCGCGTTGGCGCATGACTACAGAATGCTTTTTTGCCTTACTAAGAAAGGCATCCGGCAATCATATCGGGAAGATCGTACTTATCAGAGTTGCTGATTCGTGACGCTCACCAAGCCACGCTACACGGTAGCCCTCAGCTTATGGAGAGTCATCTTCACCGAGCGTACTGGATCGTCGGCGCGCCGTCGCATTCGCCCCCTCTTTCGCTGTTGCATAACATGCATCAGATTTCATGCTCAGCCCGTCAACCACCAAATGGCCCCGCTGCCTTCGGTGCGAGTGACACCAAGTCGACCCTTCTCTGCCACCGAATTAGATTATGCGGATCCCTTCTCCGATCGTATCTTAGCTGGTCGTGAGATCAAAACCACCAAAGGATATTTATGTATACGCATATAAACGTAGTGTCGGACTATTCCACACGTCTACCTTGGTGATGAGAGGTTCTTTGTCCTCTAATTGGCCTGGTGCTTGCTGAACGGGGGCCCCATGGTGTTGCCTTGGCGGTGGTCTTTCGACGAATGACTTGTGTATAATGCTGCATATATAAATATGTGCGTTCCAGCGCAATAAGAAGTTGGGGGCGTGAATAGGAGTAGGTATAAAGGAGAGATCCTTAAATAAAGAAGTGTAATGAGGTAAAATACAATTTATTATATAAAATAAAAAATTATTTTTGTACATTTTTAAACTTCTAACGCACTAACAACATTTTTTTTTAGAATTGTTAAATACTCGGCATATACTTCCAAAAACATTATTTCGAGAGAACTCTTGCTAAAATTTGCAAACATTAATTGATTTAGCGCGAGTTCTTTCATTTTATCTTCTAGTTCATTAAATACAACGCCGATGAATGTTCGGTCTAGTAAATGCATATCGTTTTTTCTAATTGCTTCCGTTTTAATAACATCGATCATTATACCGAAAACCCGACATTTCCTCTAACTTTTTTAATTTATAGTCTATACACTGTTGTAAATTTTGCAACCCGTTGAAAGTTGTATACTGCATCATAATCTTCGGTGGCTTCTCAATCTTATTCTTTTTTTGTAGGAGGTTCCTCACTGGTAGTGGAGGTCGGTGCCTCATTATTGGTGCTATCGTCTTCAAACTCGAACTGTGGTGGCTCGTGTTTGTCCCGTAGGGTGAAAGATAGCAGTGTTACTTGGGGCCTATCAGTGATTTATACGGTTCTGTCGCCGTAGACTGTGATCAATTCGACGGCGTGTTGCGGCAAATATATTTTTGCATATTTGACTTGCTTAACAAAATCGCCTGACGACCATCGATACTCTCCGAAGGTCTTGAAATGGATTTTTAATTGATCCCAACTGTCGATATCCAGAGTTATATATTTATCCGGTGCTGTATGCGTACCGAACCAGATGACGAGTCGGAAATAGCCAAGCATAACAGCATAATCCAAGCCGACGTAAACGAAGTTGGAGTACGATTTGTTGAGAGCATAAGTCGAATTGTACAGTAAATTCGGCACTAGCTTTCTTTGAGACATCTTAAAAAAATACTGACTTAACGTCGTAAAAATGTCACGACTTCGACGAGGTAGGGCGACTGGCTGAGGGTGGCGCGGCTCGCCCCGTACTTATTCTCTCTCCAGCAGGAATCCCCTCCTTTCTGCCATGAGCTACGATTGAGTTTACGCATATGTATTGGAGAGTGGAGAAAAGCGTTGGGAATCTCGCGGAGCCGTTCAGAAACACAACCATAAATTTTCCCGTTAAGAGTTTACGAGCCTCAAAGAAGAAAACGGCTCATGTGTTTTTCACCGCTTCAAAAAAGGAAATGGCTAAAGTGTTTTTCACCACTTGAAAAAACCGTTACACATATGCTTTTCGTTGACTCGACCTGCTTATTGCTTCCTCCTAGAGGAAGCTTTGTGATAGTAATTTTTTGAGTTATTGTAAAAACTTGTTATAATTGTTTTTCGAGGTGTTAGGAATCAAAATACATGATTTTTGAAAAATGGATGTGTGTGTGTGTGTGTGTGTGTGTGTGTGTGTGTGATGAGTGTTGGGGTCCATGTTGGCGTTCCCCCACTGCTTAGTCTAAGCCGTTCGACGCCGGCGAGTGCCGGCGCTGCACCTGCGACGTTCGCGGCGTCACTTCCTTCCGTACCTTTGTACCGGCAACACGTGTACTCGCGTCTCTTATTCTATTGTAACCGCTTCGTCCTTTTTGTTGTACGCGCCTTGCGAAAGTACCGAACCTCGATTAAGCTTAGATATTGTATCAAGTCCGATTAATAGTAAAGATCAGCTCGACAATAAACAACTATTGGTAAATTAGTGTATACACGTTATTTATTCACCCACACAGAAATCCTAGCTTCCATTAAGTCTCAACAGGTTATGGGCCCAGCACGCTACCACTGTGCGCTGAGACTTTGCTGGATTTTCTGTGTGGATAAAATTACTCGTGAGTGAAGTGTTTTAGTGATTAGTTGTTTCCACAGCACGAGATCGCTTCAGGGAGCCGAGAGAGGATCTGCTGCGGAGACTGACAGCGTATTTCCGGGTTCGAGCGTTCTGAGTACCTGCCTGAGTTTCTGTTGGAATATTAAGCTTGACAATGTCCGACAGTCTGAAGACGAAGGGTCTTGAAATGCCCAAGTCAAGGGGTAAGTTTGAAAAATAAGTTCTTATTAAGTGTGCGCTCGTGAGTGTAAATTAAAGTGGAAAATTAGCATGAAAATTAGCCGCTCGTAAATTCACGTGAACGAAAACGTTCGTTACGAAGTTCCAAGAATTACCGCGCGCGCGGTCGGGCAACAGGTTTGAGCGTGCGCGGCGCGCGAGCGGCAGTCGCGAGACAAAATCCTCTCGCGCTTAAGATAGCGGTGTGACCGTATACGTAAATACGCGAAAACGCACGAGAGTCGCTGACGCGGCAGGGGCTATGCTGCGCATCTTGCGAGAGCGAGAGACGGAGCGACACGGACGACGTTATACGTCCGCGTTAGCCAGGCCTGATGGTGGGGGTCGCTCTCATTATGGCTTGACTGCGATCGCGGCCGCGTCGCGCACAAATACGTGAATTTGTATCAAACGCTTTGATGTTGTCGCGGCGCACTGGTGTCAGATTGAAAATTCGTAACGGAATATCAATCTGCAAATGAGTTCGATTGAAATTAAAATACAATTGCAATTAATAGTTTGAAAATTAGTTTGATAAATTAATAGTTTCAAAATTTAGTTTAATAAATTAACTACTTAGAAATTTAATTTGACAAATTAATATTTTGGAAATTTTAGTTTGATAAATCATTAAATTCTGAATTCTGAAAATTTAGTTTGAAAATCGTGTTTGACAAAGTGAATAACTTGAAAATTGTGTTTGATGAATTAATAATTTTGTTTGAGAATTCCATAAGTTTAAATGAGTAACATGCTGTGGGTGATGAAATAAGTTGAGTCGAACACAATTTATATATAAACTTCATGTTATATTTTTCACAGTCATATTAGGCCTTAATAATTACATTAAATTACACTGGTTATAACAAGAATATAAAAATAAACTATTTTGATGACTAGAGAAGAGTACAATATTAAATAAAGGTGATTGAACGATAAATGATTTCTAAATTCACTATATTTTATTAAATGAAGTCTAAGCGACTAACGGGTTGGTTGAGATTATTCATGAATAAAAGAGGCGAGTTTATCGTAGCACTGTTTGTTGAGTTTTCACTGGTTTCATTACACTTTGACATGAATGCTAAATCATGTCCACTTAGTGAGTGTAATTCAGTAAAGCAATTACTGTATTATAGTATGAATCCCATATGAGGGATTACTAACCTGTTGAGTTTTCTACGATGATTTCAATGAGATGAGTGTGTCCTATCCTTGTGAGTGAGTCTGTCCAATGAAGTTCTTATTTCTCGGCTCAGCACGATGAACTAGTATAACCAGCAAACAAATGTTATTGATTTGTTGCTTTGAGTTTTGCCAACGAAGTAATGGCGTTCAAAATGGCCAACAAGTGGTTGCTACCTGACCTCGTGTGGAGTGAGAGATGTTACCTGGCAGGAGCAGCGATTATATTAATCGGAGATGCCTTTTGATGTGTGATGAGTGATCCAGTGAATTTGCGTTGAGAGTTTTCCGATGAACGATAGCAGGTGCACAGCGGAGAGATGTTTCTCGTAGCAAGGCTGGTTTCAAAGTCCTTGATCCACTTCCGTCTTCTTCCTTGAATTTGTCTCACTACACCCTAATCAAATTAATATCTCTCATATTTGCATATGAGAGTGTGACAAAGATAGCAATCTCGCGACTATACTGCACGAATCAGTATAGCGTCTCAGCTGTTCCGCCGAGACGCCGCGAGGTGCTGCCGCGCCGTGGCTGCGCCGTGAGTCGAGCCGAGCTGAGTGGAACCGCGGAAATTCAAATTGCTGAATTCCCAAACAAATTTGAAAATTAATTTTTGAAAAATCAAAAACAGTTAACTGATACGCTTGACCTTATATAGGTGAGCGAAATCTCAACTTGTTCCTACTGACCCAGGATCAGGAACTGAATATTTTCGAGCGATATATATCCGGTCATGGACGATGCAGAGAAAGTTGTTATCATGACCTCTGGAGGGACGAAGTTTGAAATAGGTAAAAGCTCGAATTTAAATCTAATAAATAAATATGTACATATTGAAATTAAATAGCTATTTATACATATAAACAAGTTTCAAATTTAGTGCTGGCCGGTACACACGGTGTAGTATCTGTTGTTGCGGGTGCATTGTGTGTGCCATTATATCACAGGTAAATTAAGCATTCAGCATTGTTCTTTTAATTGTTGTTCGTTACTAGAGCATTTGCTATAGTTCAATATTGCTACCTGTGACAAAGCATTATTCTTTTGATTGTGTTCGTTAATTGAATTTTTGCTTTTAAACTTTATCCCTTGATCTTTGCTCGTTAAGGAATAATTGTTTATTCATAATATTAAATCTTCCATCATAGATAATTCGACAATTGAAGAAGAGACTCTATCACCAATGAGAAGAAAGATAGCGAGAATGTGGTCCGAAGAGGTGGCTTCGGATATAGAGCTTCAATGGAGGCAGCACGACGAGACTCAGTCCTCTATGCTGGATATAAAAGACAAGCCAAAGTCTAACGGTGGCCAGCCGAGCAGTCCGATGAAAAAGCAATCAGTTCTGAGAATGAATTTAAATTAAAGTTGGAAGGTAATAAATCTACCCCAGTTGTTAAATCGGATAAAAATATTAAACTGCATTTGAAACTGTTTAAAACCCGTCAGAAACCGAGAACAATTGAATTTGAAAATGATAATTCTGAAAATTCATCAAATTCTAATAATTCATATATACTTCCAGTTATAATGAGTAAACTTGAAAAGCTTGTGAAGGATAACAACAAGCTCCGAGGAGAAATACGAGCTGATTTTCAAGAGCAGTATGAAATCATGAGTCAACATCTTGATGAAACTGCTAACTCGATCCTGGAATTCAAGCACGGTATCAACAGTCGAATGGACAAGCTGGAAGACCAGAGCAAAGCCTAGGAAGGGGAAGAATATCCGGACCCAGAAGCGTCGAAGGGCAGTACAGCTGGATTGATTAAGAATACAACGGTAATAAGTTCGACAAATGTGTCCGAAAATATGAGTAAAGATTATATATCTCAGGTAGTTCAGGAGGAGTTGAATATGAAATCTACGAACGGCAATGAGAAAATTCAGATTGAAGCAACCAATAAAGTGCCTTTCCTAGAGATTACAAACTAACTCCTAAGCTTGATTTGGATTCCTTTATGGACTATTAAACTTCTGAACTGACTATTTGTGATTTATTGTATGTAATTGATCCCTCTGTTTATCGGCTCGAGATTTAAGTGAAGTTAAATTGCAAAAGAATAAAGTTAAAGTTCGAGACATTCTTATAAATAGAACAGATATGTCATATCATGCTAAGGTTACTAACATTCGAGACCCACGTGAATTAATTAAAAATATCAAAGAAAATGAGGTTAGTGTAACTACTCCCAGCTTCAGGAAACAATTGCATAGTATTAAATATAATCCGAATAAAGAAAAAGCTTCAGTCTTTTGGGATAAGTTTAATGATATAGTTCGAAAATACAGCAAACTGCCAAATACGCCTAAATTGTCCGAGGTAGAAATAAGAGATGTGCTTTTTGAAGCAATTGTTACTAATCTTCCTCGTGTCCGCGAAACGCAATTTATCAGCAAAAATGCCACGGGAAAAATGTTGACAACCGCTCAACTTAAAGAATATATTGTAGAGCAAGAAGCAGCTCGAGATGAATCCAGAGGACCTGCTAAGCGAAAGGATGGCACAGCTGGAGCCAGTGCCTACCATACGCCACACCCCGGAGTTCTGTGCACAAAGTGTGGCAACAAGGGACATTATTGGAGCGAATGTTCGAGAAAGGGGAAAATGTGTTTCCAATGCAAGCGGTATGAGGATCACATCCGTGCAGACTGCCCATACACCGGAGAACAGCTCGAACGTATTCTCCGAGAGAATATACGCCAACAAAGGTATGAATGTCCAAATTCTTTTCGGGGTGGTAGGCTTGGTGGACATAGTCGAGGCATGAAACGCAAAAATTATAACGCGCCAGATAATAGCGAGTCGAAAAAGCCTAAGTTCGATAAAAGCCGAGCTCGAGAACATTCGCGAGGAAGAGGCAGATCTAGTAGAGCGAATAATAGAACACAAGAAACTAGAGCGAATAATGCCTCTAATCAAAAACCAAAAAACGGTGAGTACGTAGGACTGCAACACGCACGAAAAGTCCGATTATACAAAATAATACAGTAATAATCAGTTGATTAGATTTCTGGCTAACTCGGGTGCTACAGAGCACATGACTAACTCTAAATTAATTTTTAAAGCTCTAGATAAAACCAAAAGAATTGACATTAAATGTGCGAACGACAATGACTCAGCGATTATAAAATCGGAGGGAGTAGGTAACGTATCGGGTTACACTAACGATGACGCATTTCTAAGTTTGAAAAATGTAATTTATGCAGAATCATTGCCAGAAAATTTATTGTCATTAAGAAAGTTTGTTGATAAAGGTTTGGGTATTTATTTAGATAATACACGTATTGACATTTTTGATCCTGTATCAAATAAATCTTTCATCTCTGGTATCTATGAGCAACCTTATTGGATAATAGAATTGAACACGAATAGATTAAATGGAAAAGATCACAGAGACTTTAAAATAAATAAGGTTGTTGAATACATAACCACAAGGCATCGTGAGTACCCAATGAAAAATATAACTCCTGTTGAACAAAATCAGCCTGAAACCGAACTTGAAATTGAAATGAATGAGCTTGATGAACCAATGCAAGTGGATGATAATTTAAACTCAGATGTAGAAATAGAAAGCAATGAGTTATGCTCTGGTTATTTAAATTTTGAAAATACATTGAGAGGTAGAAAAATAAGTAATCTCAATGAATTGACTGATAGTAAAAAGCTGGATTGCGAACCAGATATTAGTGTGAACAAAAATATGCTCCATACGAACTAAGCTATGTTGTGGCATGTTAGGCTGAGACATGCCTCTTTGAAGAACCTAAAAGAATTTCAAAGGAGATATCCACATATAAAAAGCTTGAAGGATGTTGATTTTGATAATTCGGTGTTGGATTGTGAAGTTTGCATCGTAGCTAAATTCAACAGATTACCTTTCAGTTCGACTAGACAGAGAGCTACTGCGCAGTTACAAGTTGTTCACGCTGATACGGTGAGTCCGATTAGTCCTGTGTCACACCCTAAGAGCTATAGATTTATATCAGTTTTCATTGATGATCATTAACGACTTGCAATGGCATATCCTATGAAAAATAAAAATGAAACTAGTTACTGTTTACAGTCATTTATAAAAAGTTCGAGAAATCGGCTGGGATACGACGCGAAATTCTGTTACCTGCAGTGTGATCAAGGTACAGAATTTACAGGAGGACATTCGCTTGAAGTCCTTGTAAGCTTTGGAGCTGAATTGAAATTGGCTAGCCCAGACACACCCGAGCATAATAGTGTTGCTGAACGTTTTAACCAGACGATTCAAAAAGGAATAAGCGCTTTAATGTATGATACACGTTTGCCTGAAAACATGTGAGATTTAGCCATGAGCGCATCTGTCCATTTTTACAATAGAACCCCACATAGTTCGAATAATATGGTGCCACCTTTAAAAAAATTTAATCCTAATCTCAAACTTAACTTAGAACAGCTCAAACGTTTCGGATGCATTGCTTATATTAAGGTACAGAGGAAAACGGGACCAAAGTTCGACCAGCTTGGAAAATGAGTTGTAATTATTGGTTATAAGCCAACAGAGTACTTATTCTTGAAACCTGAAGAAAGAAGATACTACGAAAGCCGAGATGTTCGATTTAATGAAAATATTGTATTTTACGACAAATACAACAAACGTAGCATCAAAGACTAGGCAAATCCGCTGGAAAATCAAAATCCTCGAACTTGGTTTATAGAGTTTGACAAAGAGGATGAGATTTTGATCTCTAAAACGGAGGGAGAAAAACGGAAAAGAGGACGTCCAAGGAAAGAAAAAGTGGTCGAAAACTCAGTAGAGTTATATGAACTTGAGTCAGATGTGAACTTGATTGAAAACGACGAACAATGCGCATTTGTGGCCGCTGTTCAAAATGACCCAAGCTCGTACAGAGAGACTATCAGTATTGAAAATAAGCTCGAATGGGAAAAAGCCGTTATAGCTGAACTGGAGCCAATGGAGAAAAATAAAGTTTGAAAAATACTTGACAGACCATCAAATCAAGTTCAGATGGGAGAAAGCCTAACATTATTGACTCGAAATGGGTTCTAAAGAAGTAAATTAGATTGGAAAAGGAAATCAAATACAAAGCCTGACTAGTAATAAGAGGTTTCAAAGATAAAAACTCATATAAATTAAGTGAAACATATGCACCAGTCTCACGCCTACCATTAATTAGATTAACTCTAGCTATCATAAACAAGTTCGTTCTAGAAGTGTGCCAGCTTGACGTTAAAACAGCTTTTCTGAATGGGACAATTGATAACCAAATATACATAGAAATACCTGAAGGTATTGATGCTTCACCAAAAACCCGACGAGAAAAAGTCTGTAAAATAGAACGGGCATTGTATGGTTTGAAAGTAAGTCCGAAAAGATGGCATGAAAAATTCACTGAAGCTACATCAAAGCTTGGATTGAAATCCCATGACTCTGAACCTTGTTTATTTACTTGGCGAAATAACGAGAAATACCTGTTGCTATTGTTATATATAGATGACATACTGATAGCCAGCAATGACAAAAACAAGCTAGATGAAATCAAACTGAAGCTTAAGTTGGAGTTTGAAATGTCTGACATAGGAGAGCCCAAGAGCTTCCTCGGTATTGAGATACATAGAGACAGACAAAATCGTAAAATGAAACTTACACTCGTGAGCTACATTGAGAAATTGTTGAAACGTTTTGGATACAACTAGATGCATCCTCAGAGAACGCCTATGGTGACAAGCCAGGTGGCTAACCGTGAAAGGCGAGACAGAGAAGAAGATGAAAATAAGATCGAAGTAACACTAGCCGAAACAAAGAGTCCTTACCGAGAGATTATAGGTTCACTCTTGTATCTTGCGAACACTGGTCGTCCTGATATAGCATATGCTGTAAACGCTCTGAGTAGATACCAAATTAGCTCGACTGATGAAGAATGGAAAATGGTTAAACGAGTTTGTCGATATCTTAAATATACTAAAAGTCTGGGATTGATGTTTGAAGGAAAGTTCGATGATTTGAAAGGTTTTTCTGACTAAAGCTTTGCTGACTGCAAGGGTTCGATAACAACGAGTGGATTCGTGATCAAACTGTATAGAGGTAAAGTTGCTTGGAAAACGCACAAGTAGTCATACATAGCTTTATCTACCTGTCAAGCAGAGTACGTTGCTATGAGCGAAGCTCGTCAGGAAATGGTATCTTTGCAGAATTTCTTAAGTTTGATATTAACGAAATCTTTCTTGCCCATGACAGTTTGGTGCGACAACAAAGCTGCTGAGACCAGCTCTCAATGAGTTGCACTAATAAACTTAGACACATGACCGAAGTTAGAGAACATTATGTCCGAGAATGCGTAGCCAGAAATCTAATAAAAATAAGTTGGATTGCGTCCAAACAACAAATAGCCGATATTTTCACAAAGGCGCTGCCTTTTGAATTGCATGCTAAACTAACAGAATTACTTTTGAATAATAAATTAAATTAATTATAATGTTTTGTATATCTTTTCAGACACTAACACCTAAGTTCGATCGACAACTTCCAAACCCGAAGAAGTTACCTCAAGCCTGATCAAACCACCAGATGTGCTCGGTAGAAGTCTGCTCGGGAGGAAGTGTTAGGTGTATTAGGCGAGCAGAACTTCTGCCTGTGGAGACATCAGTCTCCCTGTAATATAAGTGTGTGCGTGCGTGCGTGCATGCGTGTGTGGTGTGTGTGTGTGTGTGACGAGTGTTGGGGTTCATGTTGGTGTCCCCCACACTTCAGTCTAAGCCGTCCGATGCCGGCGAGAGCCAGCGCTGCGCCTGCGACGTTCGCGGCTTCACTTCCTTCCGTACCTTTGCACCGTGTGCTCACGTCTCTTGTTCTATTGTAACCGCAACACGTGTGCTCACGTCTCTTGTTCTATTGTAACCGCTTCGTCCTTTTTGCTGTACGCGCCTTCCGAAAGTACCGAAGCTCGATTAAGCTTAGATATTGTATCAAGTCCGATTAATAATAAAGATCAGCTCAACAATAAACAACTATTGATAAATTAGTGTATACACGTTATTTATTCACCCACACAGAAATCCTAGCTTCCATTAAGTCTCAACTCTAGCTCTCACGGTTCTTTTGTTATTAACAAAAACGTGTTTTTCTTTACAACTCGGCCCGGCGCGGGCGCGTAAGAAGGTTACAACTTGGCTTGGCGCGTAAGAAGGTTACAACTCGGCTCGGTGCGTGAGAAGATTTACAACTTGGCTGAGCATGTAAAAAGCTTTGAAAAATGTCTTAAATATAAGATATTGAAAAACAATAATTTATAAAATTTACTTTCCTTCAAAACAAGATACATAGGGAAATTATTATATTATGCATGAAAGCTCGAATTCCCCCAATTTCTACAGCGATTCTCAACTCAAACACCAAATAAACTAGGGGTGCTGTGCCCCCCTGCATGCCTTCGGCACGCCACCCCCCCCCCACACACCTGCGCCTCGCTTCGCTCGTCGCCCCCCCCCTCCCTAAGTAAAAACTTTGTTTTTACATAATAGGCACGACCGCAATACTCAGGAGAACCTTATAATTTTACAATTGTGAAATTTGTGACATTTTGTTTTCATAATTTGTATCATAGGTACAAATATTGTTGTAGTAAATTTTAAATAAAAATAAGTATGCGTTACTTGCACATATTTGCTGATGTATGTTTGGGCATTCGAACTCGATTTTATAGATAGACCATTACAACTAAAAACGATAATAATGCGTGCTCGACTCTCGCGACGCGGACTCATCTTGAAAAAAGTATCACGCAAAACTACTGTAGAATTTTTGGGCACACACTACAACTTTTACATTTAAGATACTTGTGTAAAGTCAAATACTGTTGAATAATATGAGAAAGACGAGCATTTTATCTGTATTTCATCAACATGGCTCCGTCGGAGGAAACGGAGCCTCCCGACGGGAGCTCTAACAAAACTTATAAATGCTGTAGTAAAACTAAAGCAAAAACTCTAATTTGTGTAATATGTGAGACGCAGTATCATGTGGAACATTTTAAACCTATAAATGGAGTTAAAAGGATTATTGATGCATTCATAATTTGTGATCAGCACACAAAATTGGACCTAACCTCTAAACTTGACCATGTGCTCGTGGCAGCAGAGGTTAGAACTATCATTTCACAAATAAAACTGGAAGCAAAAAACTTGGCAAAATACACGAAGAGACCCAGAAAGCACTCAACGAACTATTGCCGATGAAAACGATGGCATGGAAAAAAATTTATTAAGGACATTCTCCGGGTCGAAACAGCAATTTTAGTTTTTATATTTTTATATAATGTTTTATTAATTTGATAATCCAAGAGTAAGTACATGTAACAAATATACACTTGAAAGAACATAAGACAATTTTTTTTAGACAAATTCAGGCAATAGTCACTATGGTATTGTTACAATTAAAGACAAAAACTTCAATAAGTTCTTTAAATTTTTTTATTTTTTATCCGATCTTAACGAAATAGAGCTTATTTTGTTCGTTAACAAATTTCAGGGAGAGTATCGAGGGGAAAATTTATGATACGAATTACCAGTACGGCGCAATATCAATTCTTTAAGAAAAGCAAGTCAAGTTTTCATCAAAACTTTCTTAAACAAATTGATATTGCGCCGTACTGGTAACTCGTATCATAAATTTTCTCATCAATACTCCCCCTGAAATTTCTTAACGAAGAAAATAAGCTTTATTTCGTTAAGATCGGATAAAAAATAAAAAAAATTAAAGAACTTATTGAAGTTTCTGTCTTTAATTTTAACAATAGCATAGTGACTATTGCCTGAATTTGTCTGAAAAAAATTGTCTTATGTTCTTTCAAGTATATATTTGTTACATGTACTTACTCTTGGATTATCAAATTAATAAAACATTATTTAAAAATATAAAAACTAAGATTACTGTTTCGACTCGGGGAACGTCCTTAATAGAAACAACCTTGCTGAAACAACTAAACGCTGAATTGATCGACAAAAATACCATTCTCAAGCGGCTTAACGAAGAATTAACAGACAAAAACAACTTGTTGATACAAAAACTAAATTACAAAGGTAATAATCTACAGATATTTAATAGCACTTATGCACAAATACTTATAAATACCAAACCAAAACCAAAACGTGTGCCAAAAATTGTTAGAAAAGAAAACTAAAAAAGAAGAAAAAATAGAAATTTTGGAGAGTGCCGTTACTCTCTGTTTAATTCAATAAGAAAAACAATGATGACCTAATTATATTCTGTATAGAAGAAGAAAACGTTAGTACAGCGCTCAATCTATTAAAAAATCGAGAATTAGGTCTAATCTGTGAAGTGCAAAAGGAACAAGCTTTAAACCCTAAAGTGAGAGTGACTGGCATAGATAACATTTTAGAACTGGATGACGCAGCACTCGAGAAAGATATCAATTTGAGGAATTTCAAAAACTTTGATAAAAAGTGCCACATACTACATTCATATACGAACAACAAAAGCAAATTGCAATCAATCGTCTTGGAAGTTACGGGTGACATACACAAATTTATTAAAGAAAATAACAATAGAATTTTTGTGGGGTATAAAAATTGTAAAGTGTATGACGTATTAAACGTTGCTCCTTGTCAAAAATGTGCAAGACATATCTTATTTTGAAAGAAATAAGCGTAAGTGATACACAGAGTCTTAATAAGAAAATTAAAAATAGCCGCAATCTTATATTATCTGTAAATATTAGAGGCTTAAATGCAAACTTTTCTAAACTTGAAATACTTACTGAAAATCTTATTACAAAACCAAGTGTCATAATATGTTCTGAAACCTGGAACTTATTATCAATATTACCAAATACCAGAATATAATATTTACTATAATGAAAGTAAAATAAATCAAAACGATGGCGTTGTAATGTATGTAAAAAATAATCTAATTGTAGCTACTGAAATAGCAATTATTGATAAGCTAATATATTAAGCGCTGAAATAAAACTTGAAAGCAACATATTTGTAAGAATATCTGCAATGTACAGATGTCATAATATAACAAAATCCGAATTTAATTACAATCTTGAGAAATATTTAAAAATTAATACGATTAAAAATACAAAAAATCATATTCTTGCTGGTGATTTTAACATAGATATTTTGCATAGTAATATTAAGAATAACGAAGCGACTGATAATACAAATAATCAGGAATTTCTCAATAACTTATTAGAAAATGAATATTCTCCATGCTTCACAGGCATTACTAGACCTGGAGATAACAGAGGATTTTACATTGATAATATATTCATTAAATCTAACACTTTTGAGACTACATCTTACAAACTAACAAACCCTATTTACTGATCATTACACACTACTCGTAAATATAGATAATATTACATTATCAACTGACACCTTTCAGACTTTGAAATCTATAAATTACAGAAAACTAATACATATTGCAAATAGTATTAACTGGAATGAGATATTATCTATGCAAGATCCTGAACTTGTTGTAGAAAAATTGATTGAACTAATACAGGAATGTACAGATAAAGCTACAACAATTAATAACAAAAAATGGTACAATTAAAGTCTAGTGCCAAGAAAAAAATGGATCACAAGCGCAATAATGAAATCCTGTCAAACCAAAGAAACATTGTATACTTTATGGAGAAGCAATACTGATAATGTAACATTAAAAAGTGACTACAAAGCCTATGTCAAATTATTAGATAAGGTCATAAAAAATGCTAAAATTAAACATGAAAAAGATCAAGTGATTAAACATGAAAGATTAAATGATCTACTGGAAGATATTCCAAAACAGACCATAATGTCATATGCTGATGACACTGTTGTCATATCAAGTGACAACACGTAGACGTCAGCTCAAGATAAAATGAACAAATATCTTGAATATGTTGCTGATTGGTTCGCTTGTAATAAATTGTCACTCAATGTAGATAAAACTGTGTATATGACCTATGGTCTCTACTGTAACAGTGTGCCCAAAGATCTATCTATTAAGACTAAAAATCAACCAATTAAACGAGTCGATGCGTTAAATATCTAGGTGTACATTTTGATTATAATATGAAATGGGATATACATATTCAACATATTATAAAAAAAACCAAACGTCTCATATTTATTTTTGCTAAAATTAGAAATAAAATTAATACCAAAACCCTTCTCATGGTTTACTATCCCTACTGAAAACGTGCAGCTGATTATCAGCTGATAATCGTGCCAAAACGGCACCTGATTATCAGCTGATTTTCACATGAAAATTTATCGTTTAAAATTTATTTATTATTAATTATTGTTATTTATTATTATAAAGTACTATCATGGTTCATTTACTTGAATCTACGATTAATTAATGTGTTCGAAAAAATGTCGAAAAATGTAGATGCTGACAAAGAAGTTTTGAATTATTTGTTATAATTTAGGAATGTAACATTACTAACAATAATGAATAATAATTATTAATAATAAATGAAAATATCAACATGATTTTCAGGTGCATATCAGCTGATAATCATCTGAGAATCGGGTATTATACGGTGACTTTCAGGTGATTATCATCTGATTATCAGCTAATTTTGACCTGAAAATCCTGTTGATATTTTCATTTATAATTAATTATTATTATCATTTATTATTGTTAATTTTAATTTTACATTCCTAAATTATGACAAATAATTCAAAACTTCTTTGCCACAGTGTACATTATTTTAAATACATTAGCTAATCGTATAGATTCAAGTAAATAAACGATAATAATAATTTATAATAATAAATAATAATAACCAATAATAAATAAATTTTAAACGATAAACTTTCATGTGAAAATCAGCGGCACTTTTTCAGTAGGGATGCTTCCTACCATAGTCTCATAAATTATGGGATAATTGCTTGAGGTGTAGCCAGGGCATGTTCTTGTTTGTGCACATAAGGATTGTGCACATATTTATTGTGCACAGGTAGCATTGGTACAGATCTATATATATAGATATATACCAATGTTAAAGTGTACACAATTAATATGTGCACAATCAGTATGTGCATAAACAAGAACACGTCGTAGCCAGTGCGTCGATAATTTACTGTCTTCTGGCGCCTGCGCACTAGAGGCCTTCGTCGATTGGGCGCTCGAGCGGCTCTAGCGGCATGAGTATAGCGCGCGCGTTCAAACAGCGAGCGCACGAGTAGGCGGGTCAAACATACAATGAAGTTACGTAGACGTGCGAAACTAAACGAGACAATTATTAAAATTATTTCTAAACCCAAGTAGGCGGGGGACGCGAGGTCCCCGCATGTAAAAGAGTTATATAGAACTGCAACACAATTATTTAAATAATTTTTAAACCTAAGTAGCTGGGGGATATGAGGTCCACGTATATAAGGGAGTTATGTAGACATGAAAAAATAAGCAAAAGATTATTTAAATAATTTTTAAACCCAAGTAGGTGGGTGATATGAGATTCACGCATATAAGGGAGTCATGCAGACATGAAAAAATAAGCAATACTATTATTTAAATAATTTTTAAACCTAAGCCGGGGGACGCGAGGTCCACGCATATTAGGCAATTTTGTAGACGTGCAACAATAAGCAAGACAATTATTTAAACAATTTTTAAACCCAAGTAGGCGGAGGATATGAGGTCCACGCATATAAGGGAGGCATGTAGAAATGAAAAAATAAGCAAAACGATTATTTAAATAATTTTTAAACCCAAGTAGGCGGGGGATATGAGGTCCATGCATATAAGGGAGTCATGTAGAAATGAAAAAATAAGGAAAACGATTATGTAAACAATTTTTAAACCCAAGTAGGCGGGGGATATGAGGTCCACGCATATAAGGGAGTCATGTAGACATGAAAAAATAAGCAAAACGATTATTTAAATAATTTTTCAACCCAAGTAGGCGGGGGACGCGAGGTCCACGCATATTAGGGAATTTCTTAGACGTGCAACAATAAGCAAAACTATTATTTAAATAATTTTTAAACCCAAGTAGCTGGGGGACGCGAGGTCCACGCATATTAGGGAATTTCTTAGATGTGCAACAATAAGCAAGACAATTATTTAAACAATTTTTAAACCCAAGTAGGCGGGGGATATGAGGTCCACGCATATAAGGGAGTCATGTAGACATGCAAAAATAAGCAAAACGATTATTTAAATAATTTTTAAACCCAAGTAGGCGCGGGATATGAGGTCTACGAATATTAGGGAGTTACGTAGATGTGCAACAATAAGCACCTATTTTTTTGTAGGTGTATATTTTAAATATTACTTTAATGAGTCAAATTTAGCGTATTAGTTAATGTAACTATTATAATAATTAAAATAATTGTGAAACAATAAACTGAAAAAGCAATTTCCACGCTACCCTTGAGGTACTGCTATTAGCGCGTTGGACTTTTTTTTAATTCACTCTTAGTAAATACATGAAAGTATTTCTTTTACTAATTCACAATTTTATGACATGATAAAATTACTGAAGTAGTCGAATAATAAAGTCATGCACTTTAAAAAGATGAATCCGTGGAGTCCGTCGCCTGTAGCCCTACTCAACCACGGGAGTTGTTCCTCCTTTCCTCAACCATTGCAGAAACTATTTAAAAATAAATACTTTCTACAAAGACAACTCCTAACCTATTTCCTTCCTCCGCCAATCAAGTATTCATTCAATGGAAGAATCGTTATAATATCTACTTTTATATGCAAAATATATCTATATATATCTGTGATAAGTATATGTATGGATATATTTATCAAGTAAAAGTTTATAGATATTTAGTACAATTTCTTCAATTGATTGAACATATAGTAATAATCATATGGAATATTACGCAATTATTACGTATGATCAAATCATGTCTTCCAATCATACTAAATAATCGCAATATAATTTCTTATGATTATTATTAAAAACTTATTAGATTTCTAATAAACAATAATTAAAAAAGACAAAGAGTAAAGAATAATTAAAAAAGACAATGAATAAAGATTTGCCATAATAGTCAAATTATTTTGAGTACAAATTATCGGATTTCATAAGTTCATATTGTTCTTTAGTTACAGAATAATTTAATTCATTTAAACCGTACACATTGCAGAAAGATCTAAGAAAACACCTCGCATTTAATAATTGAATTCCAGTTGAATTACCTTTTGCATCTTTGATTTCGTTGACATCAGAAAAAGTTCTTTCTGGTTCCGCATTTTAAATCATTTATAATTTTCCAAAAGTCTTCTACATTTAATTTAACGTATTCTTTGATTTGATGGTCTTCAAAAACAAAAGGTAATATTCGCCATTCCGATGCTAACGAATTTTTGTCGATAAATGGAAAAAAAGTACAAACATCAGCTAAATCTGGATACATTTGTCGACTTTCTAAAGTCAAAACAATTTTCGGTTGAACAAAAACTAATTTTTTAAATAAATCATCGTGTTCTAAAAATCTTTTTCTCATGTTCCTGAGAGAAGTAATATAAAAATTTTGACAACTTTTTAAAACCGCTTCTAATACATCTAATGGCAAATCTTTTATTATTTCTTTGCAAGTGGGACCCAAGTACATTTGATTCAAAGGCATCAAATTTTTCTCAATATCAAAATCAGTTTCAGAAACATTAGAGAGTGCATCAAAGATAAAATTCATACTAATTCCTTCTAAAATTTTAAATATTGATCCATGCAAAGTGTGAATCATTAAACCTTTACTCTGGTACAAGGCATTGAAAGAATTAAAAGAAGCTAAAACAAAACACAAAAAATGAACGTAAGCTTTTACAGGCTGATCTGTTAATAAATTATAAATTCGTTGCTCATTACTGATTTTACTACTACATGCCTCGTCCCCTAATTTCACTTGGTCAAAACATTGCAAACTAAAATATTTCTCTAAACCAGGCCATAATTCAACTAAGCGATCATAACTTCTGTAGGCTTCAAGCCAGCGAGTTCCAGATAATCTTAGAAGTTTTTTTGCACTGTCTGAAAACATTTTTGTAAATTCCTCAAATTCTTCCGTGCGTTTCGGACTATTAGAAAAATAATTATAAGCACTTCTAATTCTTCTACCTCTTTCGGTATTGCCGAACTACTCAATTTTGCAATGATTGCCGATGTATGGCAAACGCAATTTAAGACTATTAAATGAGGTACAATTTCTCTTAAAAATGCTTGAAAACCATTGAATTTTCCAACCATAACGCTGGCATTATCACATCCTAATGCAACAATATTTTTCATGTTAATGTTATTCTCATCAAAAAATTTCTTGAAACTTTGAAAAATATCTGAAGCAGAGCGATGCGTTGCATCTAATTGTATCAATTGTAAAAGATGCTGCATGACTTTACCAGACGATGGATTGACATACTGAATCGAAACACATAAAATTTTTTTAGTACTTATGTCAGTACTTTCATCGATTAAAACAGAAAATAATGTAGTGTTTAAAATATTTACTACCTTATCAAAATTCTCTTTAAATAAAACATGTTTGATTATATTACTACATTTATCCTCTTTTAATTTCATAGCCTTAACGGCTTCTGGATCTTCAACAAGTTTTTTGACAAAAGGTACAAAATCATCAACTGTTTTAATGGCAAGGTTATGGTTGCACGTATAAAGCGACGTATATATTTCAAAATTAGCTACTCTCTCGTGTAAAGATGGTCCTTCCAATTCGATGGTTTCAAAAGTACCCTGACTTGTAGCATCTGCAATATTGTCCTTATGTTTTTCTGTATGCGCATGTGCAGTCAAATCACATTTCTGACTAAATTTAATATTTTGCTGACAATATTTGCAAACTGCAGTTTGCTCTTCAGTAGGGTGCTTTTGCAGCCAATTTTTAAATTCGCGATCTCGCAACCAATCTGGACGCCACTCTGTACTACGTCTCTTTTTACATGTTTGGGAATCACCTTGCTCAACGCTCCTTTTTTTTAGAAGCAGTTGTCGTATTATTATCCATGATTGCAATATATTAGAATAAAAAAACTTATCACAGAAATTTATTGTAAGTCTATTGTAAAAATACTGTAAATTTATTAAAATTTAATGTTTTATTATAAAAATTGAATATGTAATCGATATATTGCAAATCAAACTAATATAACGATGGCTAAAAATAGGAAAATAACAAAATGAAAAGGTGCCTATTCTTAAATTTATAAATTTAAGAATATATTAAACATTCATAAAATTTAAATTATTTATTATTCATAAAAAATTACTACAACATCAAATAAATATTAATTTTACTTCAGGTAATATACTTAATTTTGTTAATAAAAATTTTTTTTAAATTGAATACTATAAAATTAGATTAATACTGAACATACAATACTGTTTTATTAATAGCAATAAATATAATTAAAATATGAAAATCACAAAATAGGAACTTTTTGTTTAAAACACTAAATACATAAAATTTATTATTATGATACTATAAATAGAAACTTCAAAACATTTAAGAAATAATTTCATTGAAATTTAATAATTGATTTAATTTAAATTCGTGCAGTTAAAAAGGAGTTTAATACAAAGAAAAGCTGACAAAAAAATAATATTTACCACATTGTATGAATACGCAAATACCGAAAATTCGTGCTGGGGTTCCAAGGAAAGCACGCGCCGCGCGATCGTATTTACATCGCGAATAATGTATGTAGAAAACGTTATCGACGTGGTTCCCGATGTATTAACAACACTGACATAAAAATATGACTTTGAAAAGAACTAAAGCATATCTGTTTTCGATAAAATATCGGCTGTCACTGCAAAATACATAACCCGTACACGATTAATACTGAGACGCGACCAAAATCAATAAAAAGTTTGTTAAACGACACTCGCGCACATATATATGTTTAAACTATACAATAAACCATTAAACCGTATGGAAATCCGGCAGAACGACGAAAACTGAGCGAACTAAACAAGAACGACGTGTGTTTACTACGGAGGACGCGAGAAAGTGAAGTATCGTGCGCGCATTTCTGGATTCGCGGAAAATATAAAGGCTGCCTCTATATCCAGCAGACAGCGCGCGCGATCATGCGCATATCCATATATATAGGTATACTTTATACACGGGGACCGGTCGTGTGCACGCGTGTTTGCGCGCGTTTTCCGCTGGATGTAGAGGCAGCCAAAAGAGTGTATCTCACTCGGTAATATATTTGAAGCAAGGCAAACGAAAAAAACTATTAAAACTTTCAAATTACAGCTAAAATTAGCAATAAATAGACAAATCTTTGTCAAACATTTTATTGTACAATTGTAATGACAATTATTATTCCAAGTTTATTTTTAATTGCGAGCAGATATTTTATAATATTACAGTTAGCAATTTACACATGCTCTGGACTGGCCAACTTTTTACCCCCCTAGTTATGTAATATACTATAAATAATTGTCTGTTGTACATCTAATTGCCTAATATGCGTGGACCTCATATCCCCCGCCTACTTGGGTTTAAAAATTGTTTAAATAATGGTCTTGCTTATTGTTGCACATCTACGTAATTCCCTACTATGCGTGGACCTCGGGTCCCCCGGCTACTTGGGTTTAAAAATGATTTAAATAATCGCTTTGCTTATTTTTTCATGTCTACATGATTCCCTTGTATGCGTGGACCTCATATCCCCCGCCTACTTGGGTTTAAAAATTATTTAAATAATCGTTTTGCTTATTTTTTCATGTCTACATGACTCCCTCATATGCGTGGACATTATATCCCTGCCTACTTGGGTTTAAAAATTATTTAAATAATCGTTTTGCTTATTTTTTCATGTCTACATAACTCCCTTATATACGTGGACCTCATATCCCCCAGCTACTTAGGTTTAAAAATTATTTAAATAATTGTGTTGCAGTTCTATATAACTCTTTTACCTCGCGTCCCCCGCCTACTTGGGTTTAGAAATAATTTTAATAATTGTCTCGTTTAGTTTCGCACGTCTACGTAACTTCATTGTATGTTTGATCCGTCTACTCGTGCGCTCGCTGTTTGAACGCGCGCGCTATACTCATGCCGCTAGAGCCGCTCGAGCGCCCAATCGGCGAAGGCCTCTAGTGCGCAGGCGCCAGAAGACAGTAAAGTATCGACGCACTGGGTGTAGCAGGCAAAACCCTTATACGCCTAGTACAAAGAATACAGGATAGAATTATTAAATTAATAAATAGAAATTTTCTAGCCGATAACAATCCTTTAAGTATTAACCAAGTTTATAAGTATACTTGTTTATTATACCATTACGAAATTCTAAAAGAAATATTTATAAAAACAGAAAGAAACACTAGATACAAAACAATTCAATTACCGACAATGAACAAAGCTGTCAGCGATAAGAGAAGTTATGTGGCAGCCATACACGCTTTCAATGATCTTCCAAACGAGTATAAAACCCTATTCCTATACTAAAAGATCGATGTCCCCGAATTTTGTAAGCACTTAAAGTGAGACAGATAGATACGGAACCGCGTTGGTGCGAGAGAGAGAGAGCGATCGTTAGATACATAGATAGATAGAGAGAAAGAGAGAGAGACATCCCGCGCAGTCAATAGCAGACAAGCTAAGCGCGCGATTTCAGATAATGCCGCGTAGTATGGAGGGCGCATGTGGTGTTGACTGCGACAGCATGTGGTGAAAACGCGGGAAACTGTGGCAGTCCACGTGTTAGACGGCACGAACGTAGTATCTCCGTTCAGAGGCTTCTTGCGACGTTTATTGGTAAGTTTTTGAAATTTTTAATTGATTAAAATTAAATTTATTTAAATTAATATATTAGTAATGTATTAATCAATTAGTTTAATTTAAATAATTTATTATTTATTTTTATATTAAATTTCATACAATTTGGAAATTTTCGGGAAACCATTATAATTATAGTTATCAATTAAAATTTTTTTTCTTATAAATAATATTTTGCGATATTTTAAATATGTAGCTTCAATTTTTAAAGAATCAAATATTATTATATTTACAATGTATTTAGTATTTCAATTTAGTATTACAATATTTATAATTTATCATACAACTGTCATTTTTTTATTTAAATTGTTTGGATTGTTTTGATAATATATTAATAATATATTAATTTATTTTTATTAATAATTTAATGAATTTTTTATTATTTTTTTTTTTATTAAATTTAACACAATTTCCAAATTTAGGAAAAATTATTATAATTATAGTTATTAATTATTATGATTAAATTTTTTTTTTCTGATAAATAATATCTGGCGAAATTTTAAATATGTAGCTACAATTTTTAATGAATGAAATATTATTATATTTACAACGTATTTAGTATTTCAATATTTAAAATTTATCATACTATTTTTTTTTTTTTTAATTTTGAATATTTTGATTTGAGAGTTTACGAAATTATTTAAATATTTTTATATTTATAACGCAATTAGTATTTCACTATTTCAAATTTATCATTTAACAATGGTGTTTTTTTAATAGTTTTGAATTTGTTTGGTTAAGAGTTTATGAAATTATTTATATTCATAGTATATTCGTAGTATATATTGAGCCAAAATGAGCAATCTAAAAATCTAATAATGTTAAAATTTTTGGTGGTAATTTAAAAGTAATGGCTTATTTACATTTTAGATTTTGAAAATGCTCTTTTGGGCTCATATATATACTTCGAATATACTACGAATATTAAACCGGCGGTATGGCAGGAGGCGCAGTCGCTACCTGGGCCGATCACCGAAGTTAAGCAGCATTGGGTACGGTTCCTACTTGGATGGGTGACCGTTTTTTTTTTCGCTGTTGATTTTCGTGTGATCGGTTAGGTGTATTAAGAATTTTTATAAATTATTAAAACAAAAACTATTTAAAAGAAATAGAATTTTTGTATGGAAAATTTTAAATAGTGGAATATTAATTACTTACAAATCGACGGCTGAGTTGAACATCATGCCATGCGACGCTGAAGAAGATGCCATCTCCTTCAGCGTCGCACAGTGTTCTATTTTGAAAAAAAATGGACAAAATGAAATATCTCGTGAACGGAGATCGATAGCAGGATGAATCCAACTGCATTTTAAAGATGAAGTAATGTAGAATAAAGGAAAAATAGTCCAGTACTGATCATTTGACCCTGTGACCTTGGAAATGAAAAATGAAAGTCGAATAAATAACATATTTTAGGCTTTTTCATTGTAGACTTTCTGGCTATCAATTTTTTCGATCAAAAAAATATGTACTCCTGTAGTGTTTGATGCAAGGAATCCGAATTTGATGTCAGAATTGTCCTATCGCACACCAATTTGTTTTTAAATCTGAAAACTCCATAAAAAATACGAAAAATTCACCCTGAAAAAATGGAGCATTATTGAGTAATTTCGACTTCAAACTCGGATTCAGCGAATCAAAATACATGGATACATAAATACAAGTAGGCAAATTTGTAGGTGCATATATGAATTATTAAAATTTAAGGGTTATTAAAAAATGGCATTTTTTAAATTGTATTAAATACAATTTCTAATAGCGTAATATCTGTAATTATTATTTCGTATTTTTTATGGAGTTTTCAGCTTTAAAAACAAATTGTTGTGCGATAGGACAATTCTGACATCAAATTCGGATTCCTTTCATCAAACACTACAGGAGTACATATTTTTTTGATCGAAAAAATTAATAGCCAAAAAGTCTACAATGAAAAAGCCGAAAATTCGTTATTTATTCGACTTTCATTTTTCATTTCTAAGGTCAAAGGGTCAAATGATCAGTACTGGACTATTTTTTCTTTATTGTACATTACTTTAACTTTAAAATGCAGTTGGATTCAACCGGCTATCGATATCCGTTCGCGAGATATTTCATTTTGTCCATTTTTTTTCAAAATAGAACACTGTGCGTCGCGCCGAGATGGCATGATGTTCCCCTCAGCCATCGAAATATAAAAAAATATTTGATTCGTAAAAAATAAAAACTTTACACATTTAAAATTTCTCAAACAATTATTTATAGAAGAAAAATTATATAACAATTTATGAGAAACGTTCAAATTTCACTTACGTAGTGTGTGTTTGTTTTTTCGTACAAATAATAAATAATAATCCATATTGATAACTATTGTTTTCTTTTTCAGATATGCTAAAAATAAACCAAAGAATATGAATCAAAGAACTATAAGAACCAAATAACTATAAGAACCAAAGAACCATAAGAACCAAAGAACTATAAGAACCAAAGAACCATAAGAACCAAAGAACAATAAGAACCAAAAAACTATAAGAACTAAATAACTATAAGAACCAAAGAACCAAAGAACAATAAGAACCAAAGAACTATAAGAACCAAAGAACCATAAGAACCGAAGAACAATAAGAACCAAAGAACTATAAGAACCAAAGAACTATAAGAACCAAAGAACTATAAGAACCAATAAAGAACTATAAGAAATAAAGAACTATAAGAACTAAAGAACTATAAGAACCCAAGAACTATAACAGTTATCGAACTATAAGAACTACAAGAACTTTAAAGATCTATAAGAACCTGAGAAATACCAGAACTATAAGAATTATAAGAACTTTAAGAACCTGAGAACTATAAGAATTAAAAGAACTCGAGAACTTTACAGATTATATGAATAATAAGTGTTATAACAACTATAAAAATTATTCATAATTGTGAGAAAATAATTAAATAAATAGTTTAAATTGTTGTTGTACTATTTTTAAATATTTCGTATCTACAGGAAAACAAATTAGAATGAAAAATTAAAGTACAAAGAAATTAAATTTCTTTGAATAATAAGAACTAAGTGAATTATCTATAATTATTAGGTAAATAAAATCCATAAAATACAATTTTAGAATATTCCTTTCAATTGTTGATAATTAACATATTTTCCATTTAGTTAAAACTTTACTGATATTATTAATATCTATTTATTTTGTGATTCATATTATTTATCGTTAAGATTAAATATATATAATTGTAAATTGATATTTTTGAATATGGTCAGAACGAAATTTAAACGAACATCGGAAGAGGAAACGGCTGTTCGAGAACGGCGACGAATGCAAACAGCTGAGTATGTAAGACGATACAGAGAACAAAAAAGTGCTAATGCAAATGTAGATGTAAATTTAGTTCAATCAAATCTATCAAATCGTGGTAGACCGAGACTTAGACAAACATCTGAAAATGAACCAATTGTTCAGGAAAGACAACCGAATTCAACAGCTGAAATTAGAAACCGTTCTAATGTTAATGTTGATATAAATTTAGTTCAAGTGGTGGCGGACAATAACATTAGATTGCGTGACAGAGAGCACGATGATGAGAGTGATGAATTTGAACGTCGGCGGCGTCAAAGAAATACAGAAAATTATGCATTGCGAAGACATAACATGAATAATTTTCAGGGTAATATCATTAATGAACATTATTTAGGGGAAATGAGCGTTCTTTGTAAGCATTGCAATGCAAAACATTTTCAATCTGAGAAGGTAAATAGAGGAGATTCATTTAATGATTGCTGTGGCCATGGATCAGTTGAATTACCAAATATTCTGGATTTTCCGGATGATTTACGATTGTTGCTTGAAAATAGTCATATAAAAAGTCGGACCTTTTTTGAACGTATTCGAAATTATAACAGTTCATTTTCATTCGCGTCATTTAATGCTAATTTAGCTAATATGTCATATGGCGGAAGAGCACCATATTGTTTCAAAATACAAGGACAAATATATTATCAGATCAATGAGGCTTTATATCCATCGGATAATGAGAATCCTCAATATGGTCAACTTTTTATAATAGACCCTCAAGAAGCTGTTGACTATAGAGTAGCCGCAAACTTAGGTACTGATAGAGATATTATGAATAATTTAGAGCATATAATAAGACATCACAATATATATGCTAGGTCGTACATGATGATGAAAGAAGAAATTGATCGCCAATGTGAACTATTAGGTTCTAATACTGAGCCTGAATTGCAATTATTATTTAGTTTAAAACCTGGATACGATCGAAATAGATATAATGTGCAAAGAAGTAACGAAGTAGCTGCTGTTTTTCTTACATCAGCTGATGGTGGTATTCCGGATTCGTATGTAACCATTCGAAATAAGGATACACGAGTATTACAATAAATAAATTCGATGGATCCGAACGTTGGCATCCTTAGGTTGGCATAAGAATATTTTCAAAAAAACTATTAATAGTAACAGAAATGTTGTCATAAGGGGGCTAGACACCTTTTTTGTCTGAAATAAGAAGTCACATTTTAATACATGAATGTAAACTAATTATTTCATACTTTTTACATATAAAAGTGGGTATATTTACCTTACCTTAAAACTTTCTCCGATGGGCCTTTTATATGGTCCAGAACCATAGTCATCGATGAAACAAGTTTTTTCACTATCCGTAAGCTTTGAAATTTTCCTGTGGATGGATTGACTTCAGATTTGAACTAAATTACTCCTGAATAGTATAATTCTCATATGAGTGTAGGGATTTTTGATCTAATGAGAAAAAAAAATTGTGCTGTTTTTCAAGAGTTTTTTTTTAATTTTTTAAAATTTTTTATATTTTTTCATAATTTTTCTGATGTAAAAATTTGTTCCGACATTTAATCCTAAATCCCTACACTCATATGAGAATTATACTATTCAGGAGTAATTAGGTCAAATCTGGAGTCAATCCATCCACAGGAAAATTTCAAAGCTTACGGTTAGTGAAAAAACTTGTTTCATCGATGACTATGGTTCTGGACCATATAAAAGGCCCATCGGAGAAAGTTTTAAGGTAAGGTAAATATACCCACTTTTATATGTAAAAAGTATGAAATAATTAGTTTACATTTATGTATTAAAATGTGACTTCTTATTTCAGAGAAAAAAGGTGTCTAGCCCCCTTAAGTCATGATAATGATGATCAATATGAACAACAAGGCCGTCGAGTAACGAGATGTGCTTATATTAAATACAGAATAGGTATTAGACCTGATTAATTTAATGCATTTTTATTGGGCCGTAGATTATTTCAACAATGGATCGTAGATAGTTACGTTAAAGTAGAAAGAGATCAAATTGAATATATTCGAAATAATCAAAAACAGTTACGCGTTGAATCATATCAAGATTTAGTTGATCATTTAAATCATACCGCAAATCAGGAGAATTGTCAAGTAGGTAAGATGGTTATATTGCCATCGACATTCGTTGGTTCTCCTAGATATATGATGCAAAATTATCAAGATTCCATGGCTATAGTTCGTAGTAAAGGGAAGCCCGATTTATTTATTACGATGACCTGTAACCCTAATTGGAGAGAGATTCGAGATAATCTGCTATCAGGCCAACAGGCATCAGACCGTCCTGACATTTGTGCCCGAGTTTTTCACTTAAAGAAAGAATATTTATTGTCTTTAATAAATCAGGGAAAGTATTTTGGTGCTGTAGCAGCTCATGTACATGTTGTGGAATTTCAAAAGCGAGTTTTACCACACGCTCATATTTTGGTTACCTTAAAGGATGGGTGCAAGTTGACAACCGTTCAAGATATAGATAAATATATTTCTGCTGAAATTTCTGACCCTGAGAATGATTCTGTATTGTACAATATTGTTGTTCAGAATATGATACATGGTCCGTGTGATAGCAGATGCATTGTTAACGGTAAATGTTCTAAGCATTATCTAAAAGAATTTCGAGATGAAACTGTTATATCATCTGATGGTTATCCGTATTATAGACGACAAAATAATGGAAGAACAATAATACGTCATAATCAAAACGGGAATAATCGTGTCATAGTACCATATTGTCCTGGATTATCATGCATATTTAATTGTCATATTAACGTTGAAGTAGTATCCAGTGTCCGATCAGTAAAACATTTGTATAAGTACGTTTATAAAGGCTATGATGCCGCAAACATAACACTTGAAGAAATTGATAATGAGAGAGTAGTTAATCATGATGAAATTCGTTCTTACATAGAGACTCGATATGTTAGTCCAGTTGAAGCATGTTTCCGCATTCTCAGTAAACCATTGCAAAATAAAAGTCATAGTATCATACGATTATCTGTTCATTTGCCCGAACAACAATCCGTTGTAATCGATGATATAAATGATGAAATGGCAGTAGAAGTAGCATTAATCGAATTAGCTTACTTTAAATTAAACGAACAAGATCATACGGCTAGGTGGTCTAAACGCAAATCTCATTCCAATTGTATTGGGCGTATGTACTCGGTATCTCCATGCCATATTGAATTATTTCGATTGAGATTATTGTTATTACATAGTAGAGGTGCAATAAGTTTTAATGACTTAAAGTTGGTAAATGCTGTTCAGTATGAAACCTTCTCTGAGGCTTGCTTAGCTTTAGGTCTAATAGAAGATGATGATGAATGGAGTCGAGCCATACAAGAAGCCGTGAATTGGATGATGCCATGTAGTCTTCGTCATTTATTTGTTCGTATCTTAATTCATTGCCAGCCTATTTATCCTGAACAATTGTGGGAAAATTTCAAGGATCGATTATCAGAAGATTTTATGCATTTGTATCATGATCTTAGTAGAGCTCATAATATGGCTTATACTGTCATTTGCGAAATGCTGATTTTGGAAGGCCATTCTATTTTAAATTTTCCATCAATGCCTGAATTAAGAGTTGATAATAATAATGATGAACATTGCAATGAATCTAATTACCATTATGGACGCGTAGGTAACGAACAATATAATGTTGAACAGAAAGAAATTGTTGATATAGTTATACGAGTATTTACTACTATTAATTATAATGGTTGCAAATCTTTTTATATTGATGGTTCTGGAGGTTCTGGAAAAACATTTCTTTATAAAACGATATACAATCTATTAAAGAGTCAAAGCAAAAATGTATGTTGTATGGCGTTTACTGGAATTGCGGCAACGTTGTTACCAACGGGAAGAACTACTCATAAAGTATTAGGTTTACCTGTACCACTATTATCGGATTCTTCATCAAATATTTCAGTACAATCGAAAGAGGTCAATTTTTACGGGAAACAGATGTTTTCATATGGAATGAGGCACCGATGGTTCCACGTTACGCTCTAGAAATAATGGATACACTGAAAAAAATTTGGCACGGCGTTTGTTTCCATCACAGTTCGTCAGCGTCCCCTTCGCTGCGTGTGTCAGACCACCCACTTTTGGCACAGCGTTTGTCCCGCACGGGACAGGAGCTGTGCCAGTACGGGGCGCGCGATGCTTTTACGGTACAGGAGCGGTGCCAGTACGGGGCAGGAGATGTGCCGAATCGCGGTACAACATTCTACCCTACTTTCGGCATAGCGTATGTACTCATCGGGTCAGCTGGAGTGCCAAATTTTTTTCAGTGTAGAACTTTGAAAGATATAATGAATAACAATTTATTATTTGGCGGGAAAATTGTAATTTTAGGTGGTGATTTTCGCCAGTTATTGCCAGTATTACCTCGAGCAACTCGAAGTGAATTAATAAATTTATCAATAAAAAATAGTTTATTATGGAATTCATTTACCAAATTCAAGTTGTGTCGAAACATGAGAATAACTGATGAAGACATTGCATTTTCGAAATTCGTACTGAATATTGGAAATGGAGACTTAAACGATGATGATAATAATGTTAGCATTCCTGAACGTTGCATAATAAGAAATACTAATTTTATTGATTGTACTTATGGAGATTTAATAAGAAATCATCTTTATGATGAACTAAGTTCATCAGTAATATTGTCTCCACGTAATGCTGATGTGAATGAAATTAATAAAATGGTGGTATCGTTATTGGACAGTCGTAATGAGCGAATGTATACAAGCATTGATTCAGCAGATAATTGTGATGATAATGGCTTGATGAGAGAATTAATTTTACCCGAATATTTAAACTCTTTAAACCCTCAAAGTTTACCTCCCTATGAATTACATTTAAGAATAAATTGCATTGTTATTCTCATTAGAAATATAAGTATTAACCTTTAGAGGGCCGGGATTTTGAGAGGGAAATTCACCTTAAAAAATTGGGACAAAGGGTATCTTATATCATTGATTGAACGTAGACAAAGTGTCGATAAGGGGGTGTGCCATTTTAGTGGTTTTCCGACCCTCTAAAGGTTAATGAGGGTTTATGTAATGGAACTCGATTAAGAATATTAGATTTAACGGATAATTTATTGAAATGCAAAATTATAGCAGGCGATAAAGCCGGAGATGTTGTGTTTATAAATCGTATCACATTATATTCAGATAATGTCTATCCTTTTACTTTTAAAAGAAGACAGTTTCCCGTCAGACCTGCTTTTGCTATGACTATTAACAAAGCCCAAGGTGAAACTTTTTCTAATGTATTTATTGATTTGCGAAAGAATGTTTTTACTCATGGGCAATTATACGTAGCTATTTCTCGACTACGTACTTGGAACGGACTAAAAGTATTAATAAATTTTCATATCATGATATATTGTTTAGGGCTTACAATTATATCGATAATATTAGCATCGAACACATGAATTCAATATTGGATATTGAATATTATTGTAGTATTTTGTTTATATGATTTATAAATACTCTGTGAAATAAGTCTTAATTAGAAATCTTACGTATTAATGTTCTAATTTATAGAATATTTTTTAATACTTTGTTATTAAATCAGTATCCATGTGTTATCACTTATCAAATATTTATAATAACCCAGACGGAAGTAAAACATAATAAGCAAATAATTATTAATAAGAATATATAATTTTAAAAAATAGTTTATAACCGTTAATAACTGTTTATAAAGATAGGACTTGAGACTATAGTAACAGTTTGTAAAAGTTATCACCAGTTTTTTTTCTGTTATGAACAACTAAAAAAAGTTTATAACAGTAATAAATTTTTTTGAACTTTTTTAAGCCACGTTTCATAAGGATAAAATCAATCTGTAAAAAGTTATTAAAATAACAAGTATATATAGGGTAAAAGTCCCAGTAAAATCACTTATGGATTAATATTATATAAGTATATATATATTATAAATAGTAAATAATATTTTGTAAGTGCAATATTATGTAAAAGTTATAATTGCATGTATTTTTGTAAATGCAGTTATTCATTATTTCGATTCTTATTTCTGTAATTTGTTTCTATAGTTTGTAAAGCTATATGTATATTCCCTTTATCTATGTCCGCGAATGTCGTGATCACCTTAAGGGGATGCCTTACTTGTATAGTCTGTACATGCTTACCGACATTTATTGATTTTTCAAATATCTATCTCAATTTACATATTTTTGCTTATATTGAAGCTGACGCACATTCTTTGAATTATATAGATTGTGCGTGTTCTTCAATAATTTTGATAATATGAAAATTGGTTGAGAAATTTGAAAAATCAAGTGCAGAAATCTGCAGTTAGGTAAGGCTTTCCCTTAAGTGAGATAAATAGATACAGAACCGCGGTGGAGAGTGAGAGAGAGAGGGGGAGAGGGAGAGCGATAGTTAGCTGCATAGATAAAGAGAGAGAGAGAGAGAGAGAGAGAGAGAGAGAGAGAGAGAGAGAGAGAGAGAGAGAGAGAGAGAGAGAGAGAGAGAGAGAGAGAGATCCCGCGAAGCATATGGCGCGCATGTGGCAGACAAGGCAAGCGTGTGTTTCCGGAAAATGTTTCCGGATTGATTCAAAGTACATGATCCTTGGCACAGGCATATTTAAGAACTTTCTAGCATCTATGAATCTGATTAGTCACAGATTAAATCGAATATTGGCGTTGTAATCTGTGATCAATCAGATTCATAGATGTTCGACGGATCGGTACAAAAGGTACACGGTACACGATGTAGAAAGTCCTTTATGGAGACAGTCCCTAATAGTATATTCTCTAAAGACAAAATGGAACAAGGGAACAGAACGGATTTATTGACAACACGCTATTGTGAAGCTTGCTTAATGCAACACACAAATTAAACTTTGTTGTAATTGTAATACACTGTAATAGTACATCTAATGTGGACTAATGCTGCTGGATAAAAGAATTGAAAATAAAAATTTTAAATTATCTGATCCATCTTCTCAGCAGGTTCGATTCTAGATAAAAAATATTATTGTACTTAAAAGGCATATATGTGAGTATATTTTAATATTTTGATAATTATCTTATTAGATATAATTTTGCATGTAACGTATACCTTTTACTTGACCACGTGTTTAAGTAAATTAATTTTGTTTTGTCATTTTTTTTTTATTAAGCAATACAAATTTATTATATTTTTAAAGTTAATATTATTAAAATTAATTGAATAAAATTAGTTTATATTCATTTCATTCCAAATTTTGTTGTTAAATATATAAATAAACCAAAATGAAAATTTTTAACTAAAATTGGGTGTGTGTGGGTGTGCGTGCGTGCGTGCGTGCGTGCGTGCGTGCGCGCATGCGTTTCTCTTCGCTTATTCTCTTCGTTTCGGAGGAGAATAGGGAGAGCATAATCTACTTTTTGATTTTATCAATTTTTCTTTTATGACCATAAAACGATTTTGAATTTTTAATCTTTTTTATTTTATAATTCGTTACAGCCAGTATAACTTAATATAATAAATTTTTCTTAAAAGGTCGTTAAATTACTTACAATTTCATTTTTTAATATTTAAATTATCTTTAGTCTGTCATTTGTTAGTAATGAAAATATGGTTTATAATTCTTTAATTAATATCTCAAAAACTTTTTTATTTATCCGCTCAAAATTTTCACCACTTATTACACTTATCGAGCATAATGTTGTGTTAAGATTTCAAGAAATTTCTTGATTTTTTCTTGAGAAAAAAATTATTTTTGAAAACAAGTGCATTTTTTTCGGTTACGTTAAGAGGAGTAAAAGTCGATGAATCGTTTTAAAATCTGGCAGAGAAGTACATTTTTTATATCTAAGGATTCTGTTCTTTGCCCAAAAATGTGACTGTTTTGACCAAAGATATTTGAGGTTAAAAATTTTTTATAAATTTTTTATATTTACATTTTTAAAAAGAATATTCTATTGATTGACTCAAAATCTTTAGCCCGTCATTTGTCATTAATGGAAATATGGTTTATAATTTTTTTATTAATATCTCAATAACTTTTTCATTTATCCACTCAAAATTGTTACTACTTATTACATTTATGGAGTACAAAACTGCGTTAAAATTTCAAGAGGTTATATTGATTTGTTTTCGAGAAAAAAATTATTATTGAAAATAAGTGCGTTTCCTTTCGTTTACAATAACAGGAGTCAATGAATCGTTTTAAAATTTCGCAGAATAAATTTCAAAACGATTCATTGACTTTTGTTAAGAAGTATAACTTAGTTGTTATATTTGTAAAATTGTTACAATGATGGATTAACTTTAAACCACTAAGTCGAGCAGAATAGCAGTTAAGTATCTGATTCAAAACAAATATTTATTAGGTTATTGCCAATACATACTTTTTTTTCTTAAACTAATGTATTTTTTTTTAACTTCTTCTTATAAAAATAATTAATTGTTTGTATAGGATACGTAAATGAAAAAACAAGAAAGATATTTTTTGTATTAAGTCAACTTGTTTAACAAACAACAGAGAACGACAAAGAAAACAGTTTTATTTATTAATAAAGTTTTGTTGTAAAAAATTTACTTTTATTTTAAAAATTTTAAAAATGGAATCGATAAATTAGTTTCAGTAAGGATCTTGCCAACGAATTAGCAGCGTTTTTTTTATTATTTCAATAATAATATTAAAATATATATCGTTGTAGATGAATAATTAATTTTGGGAACAAATCAAGGTGAGAACAGATAAAGGGCTGAGAAATTCCGCGTTATCGTTTTGTTATAATTACATTTTAGTAAAACAAGCTTAGTAAAGTAAAAAAAAAATGTGATTATACATCGCACCCCTGCTTCAAAGCTTCAAATATCGGCTTTTCCCAATTTCTATACTGCGCAATTTCAGCCATTTTATTAGAATATGTACACTCTGATAAAATTAATCATTATAAGAAAACATTGTGATCAATTATTAAACTAAAACAATGTTAAAATGAATAACAATGTTAGAAACGCTAGATTGGAGGCGCGTGAATAAATTTCTTTATTTAAATGCTTGCAATGATCTTCCAAACCAGTATAAAACCATATCTAGTAATAAGAATAGTGTTAAAATTAAATTAAAAAAATTCATAAGATCTAATTACGATGTTACAAATTATTAAAATGTTTATTAATTTGTTATGTGCGAGTACATATTTTATACGAATTTTGTTTTGTTACTGCGAAATTAAAGATTATTATTTTATTTTTTAGTTTTAAGTATTTAGTTTTGTAAGTATTGTGCCAACCTATGTGCAAGTATCTCGTATACTTTTATAGAATTTACCTATGTAAATTTAATTTGGTGAAATAAAATAAAAAAAAAAAAAAAAAATTTAGACATTAAAAATCGTTTTTATTATTATAGGTCTAGCTCACCAAGAATTGATTGTACATAAAAATTTTAAATGGAAGAAAGTTTTGTTTGAATGTTATTTACAACTTCTGTATTTAACATTTTTGTGTAAAGTCAAATCCTGTAAAGTAATAGCCAAATATCCGCATTTTTGGGTAGATTTAAGCGTTTAAAATCGTTTTTAAGCGTTTATTTAATCAGAATTTGATTGCACAAAAAAACATTGTATAAAATTAATACAAAACAAATACTAGGTATGGTAAACTTTATTCAGTTTTAACGAAAGTGGACGCTAGTTGCTTCCGCGACGCGTTGCGTGAAACGATAACTATAAAAGAAAACAACAATTTTCGCGGGTATTCCTAACTACATGATGTATACAATTTCAAATACGAAAAATACTTGCGGGTTGCGGCGCACACATATACACTAACACGGCGAAAAGGAGAGGAGCCGAAGGAAAAGGCCCGCAGCACTAAGACTGAAGCGGCATTCTCGGCCACAGCATTCTTGCTATTTTTTTCTGCCTTTGCGCCTTGACGTTAGCGCCACAACCATCAACGGCCATGCGAAGTAAGTATACCTACTATCGCAGCTGACGTCTGCTATAGCCTACTATACCCATATGGTCGTGTGCGGCGTCCGCGTGTGCGCGCCCTTGTGTGTGATACAAACAATCGCAGTGCCTGCAGGCTCCCGGTGTTCCCAGCGATGACAGCGGCTGCTGCAGTACGGCCTCCTGGTCTATGTCATCCCTCTCATCGTGTTTGTCGGTTGATGGTGACTCATAGGAAAGAAGCTACGTCGGTGGCGAAAGCAGATTTCTTGCTAAGCCCTTTCTCGTTCCTAACCTCTCTGATGGGTGGGCTGATGATACTTTTCTCTTGTTGCAGATATCTGGGGCAGCAATAGGCGTAAACGACGAGCACTGTTGCAGACTGTCTCTTGGCTGTGGTAATGTTGTCTGGGTTACTTACTTATTAGTCATATGTGGTTTTTAGGTGCCCAATACTCGCTGTTTGGCTCTCAGATTAGTGACAGTGTTATCTGCTGCTTTTGCCTTGGTCGACCCACAGGTTGAGGGTATCTCTAGCAATGAAACAACAAGTGAAGGTCTCCAATGGTCCTTCCCGTCTCCCAGATGATGTGGCCATCAGTAGTTATATCATCCTGGCCAACAGACTAGTGTCCTTGAAGCAGCGTCAACCTGGACCGGCCAGCCCTACTTTATTGCCTCTGAAGTTCCAGCAGTTCTTTAAGAGTGTCGGTGCTTTAAAATGTGAGGAGATAGATAATAAGAACTGGGGAAAAGTTTTAAAAGTGCAGTGACTGTGTTTACGGTAGAGAAAGGTAGTTATTATTGAGTAAATTAATTTATAAGTTTAGCTAGGGTATAAGAATTCGCCTCAGGAGGTTTATTGTATTTTAATACTTGTTAATATATTTTCAAAAAGAAACTCTTGTGTACGTACTGCATTTAATATAGATATTGTAACATGGCAAATTGTTCTATACAAAAAATGTAGTGTATATACTAGCGGACTCTGTCAGTCTTACAGTGTGCTAGAAAATAATTAGATAGGTAAGTCTTGCAGACTACTTAATAAGACTTCCTATCTAATTATTTTGGAGCACATTGTAAGACTGACTGACTTTGGAGTTAGCTAATATATTCATTAAATTCTATATATATGACACTTTGCCATGTTATGATATCTATATTAAATACCGCAGCACATACATTTATACACAAGAGTTTCTTTTTGTAAATATAATATTACTTTAATACGTGCGTACAATCAAATTCTGTTAAGTAATAAGTGAAAATTTATTGTAAAGTGTATTTAGGCGTTTAAAATTGATTTTCTGGATCTAGTGATGAAGAATCGATTGTACATGAAAATGTTATATGAGAAAAAGTTTTGTTTCTTATTATAAATTTTGTATTTAACATTTTCTGTAAAGTCAAATTTTGTTGAACAATAAGTGAAAATCGACTATTGAACGTGCATTTTTAAGCATCAAAAATAATATTTACAGGTATAACTCATCGGGAACTGATTGTACATAAAAGTGTTAAAAAAGAAAAAGTTTTGTTCCACGATTATCATACTCTTTTATATTTAAAGTTTTATGTAAAGTCAAATTCTGCTGAATAATATCTGAAAAATGGTCATTTTATCTGTATTAAAGCATGAAAAATCGTTTTTATAGGCCTAGCTCATTAGGAGTTGATTGTACATGAAAATCTTAAATGGAAGAAAGTTTTGTTATGATGTTATCTACAACTTTTGTATTTAACATTTCAGTGTAAAGTGAAATCCTGTTAAGTTATAACTGAATATCGGCCGTTTTTTGCCTTTTCTGTCGTTTTTCGCAGTTGTCTTGGCAAATGTTGCAAAAAATGTCCAACAAGAAAAAAGTGTCCTTTAATTAGTTTTAGCAGATAGGCCTGTAGATGTTAACGTAAAATTAATTTTTCTAGTTTGCATTTAATTTTGCATTTTGTTCAACATCAATTTATATTTTATATCTTATTATTATATTTTAGTAGTTATATGATCTTTGGACAGTTTTATTGATTTTTTCGATCTTATCTATAGCTATTTAATACTGCTGTATCGAATTAAATTCTGTTAAATAATAAATGAAAATTGACTATACAAGGTGTCTCATTTTAATCGCCCCAGGCAAATATCTTGAAAAGTAAAGGAGATGGAAAAAAACTTTAAATACAAAAGTTGTAGGGTTCAAAGGGAGTCAGCTAATGGTAACAACGACCTTGACCTTGAACTCTATTTTCAATGTTCTTTCAAGGTCAAAGTGATTTTTTTAAATGGGAACCCCTACTTTTGACCCCGGAAATGGGAAGAGCGAAAATTTTACGTTCAGAAAGGTCTGATATGTTGGAGTTTCAAACTCATTTTAAGGTCAACCAGCCAATTTAATGAGATCGACCTGGGAATACCTCTAGGAGGGACAAAATTAACCTTGACGTTCAAGGTCAGTTTAAGGTAAGTCGATTTTATAAAATAGAACCCCTTATTTTTGACCCCGGAAATGGAAAGAGCGGTAGATTTTACATCCGAATATGACCTTGACCTCGACCTTAACCTCAACCGTGACCTTGAAGGTTATTTTAAGGTTAAGTCGATTTAAAAAAAAAAACCCCTTAATTGACCCCAAAGGACCAATTTTGATACCATATGACGATACATATCTGAACGTAAAATTTTCTTCTCTTTCCATTTCCGAGGAAAAAAATAAGGGGATTTTTAAAAAATCGGCTTGACCTTAAAATAACCTTCCAGATCACGGTTAAAGTCGAGGTCAAGGTCATATTCGGACGGAAAATCTTTCGCTTTTTCCTTTTCCGGGGTCAAAAATAAGGGGTTCCATTTTATAAAATCGACTTAGCTTAAAATGACCTTGAACGTCAAGGTCAATTTTATACTTCCTAGAGGTATTCCCAGATCGACCTCATTAAATTGGTTGGTTGATCTTAAAATATCTTTGAAATTCCAACATATCAGACCTTTCTGAACGTAAAATTTTTCGCTCTTTCCATTTCCGTGGTCAAAAGTAGGGGTTCACATTTAAAAAAATCACTTTGACCTTGAAATAACCTTGAAAATAGAGTTCAAGGTCAAGGTCGTTGTTACCGTTAGCTGACCCCCTTTGAACCCTACAACTTTTGTATTTAAAGTTTTTTTCCATCTCCCTTACTTTTCAAGATATTTGCCTGGGGCGATTAAAATGAGACACCTTGTATAAGATGTGTTTAGGCGTTTAAAATCGTTTTTATAGATCTAGATTATCAGGAGTTGTTTTTACATAAATATGTTAAATAACAAAAAGTTTTGTTTCAATGTTATCTACAACTTTTATATTTAACATTTTTGCGTAAAGTCAAATCCTTTCCAAGAATATACGAAAAACTTCCATTTTATGTGAATTTAGGCGTTAAAAATCGATTTTATAGATCTAAGTCGTCAGGAGTTAATTCTAGATGAAAATGTTAAATAGAAAAAAGTTTTGTTTTAATGTTATCTATAACTTTTGTATTTACCATTTTTGTGTATAGTCAAATCCTGTCGAGTAATAGCCAAATATTGACCATTTTAAAGGTTTTTAGCTGTTTTTGACTGTTATTTTTAAAAATATTGATGTCAGAAAAAAGTGTCCAATATGAAAAGATGTGTATTTATTAGTTTTAGCAGAATCATTTGTGGTTTTTTTATTTAAATTTAATTTTGGGCACATTATGTCCAAAAATCGTTTTTATCAAATTTTTATTTGCTCTGGCGTTTCTGTAATTCGCAACCGGCTCAATATAGGACCAGCTCTTTCCTGTAATTAGATGAGTATGTAAACAAATTTTTGAACTGATCTGTTCACTTTTCGCTGAGATAATCCACAAACTTGATTACATACACACATACATCCTACAAAAGGCTTAAAATGAGGCTTAATGAAGGCTCAATTATGAGTGAAAAATAACTTTTATACCGTCAATTGTTAGTTTTTGAGATGTTACAATTTTCGCTCTGGTGAAAATATAAGGCTCTCCCGAAAATCGGTCGTGCCTAAAAAGGAAGCGGCCGAGTTGTAACCTTCTTACGCGCAGAGCCGAGTTGTAACCTTCTTATACGCCCAGCCGAGTTGTAACCTTCTTAAGCGCCGAGCCGAGTTGTAACCTTCTTACGCGCTGAGCCGAGTTATAACCTTCTTATGCGCCGTGCCGAGTTGAAACCTTTTACCTCTCAGGCGGCGATATGTGTGCGAGTTTTCATCTAGATCGTACAATTACTTTTTGAGATATTTGATTTTGAAAATGTTCGTATTTTACAATGTCATTTTGTTTGTCGCATGATAACTAGAGAAAACAAAAATTGGTTTAATCATGTTGAAATTTTGTGGAGATATAGAGTTTATATATTATCGTATAAGTCCTTTAGGTAAAAGAATTGTCTTATGATTTTTAGAGATATTTAAGGTTAAAATTTTTTACGGTTTTTTTCAAAATCGTAATTTCTCAATGACGACTTCATGTATCAGCTTGAAATTTATAGACTATTTTGTAAAATTTCACTCAGATTATATGGTTATTTTTTGAAATGTTTGATATTTAAAATTTTAGTATTTTTGAAAATGACTTTGTTGTCGAATAATGTACATTAAAATTGTTTTAATTTCTTTGATATTTGGTGGAGATGTAGAGTTTGTATATTATTTATTAGAAGAGTTCTTAGGGTAAAAGAATTCGTTTATGAATTTCAGAGATATTTGAGGTTAAAACTATTTTAGCTCTTTTTTAAAATCGTAATTATTCGAGAACGCATTTATGTATACTAGAAAATGGAAATAACATGCGCTATGCGCACGTGTTGTGTACCTGCTTTTGTTTTGTAATAGCCATTTATTATTTTTAAGGTTAGAACCTTTTTCTTACATCGGAAATTCCAGAAAGAGCACACAAATACGGACAGGCACACTATTACAGACAAAGACCCTATGTGTGAAATTTCACAAAGAAAATATAATTTGAAGTAAATGTTGCTTAGGAATTTTGAAAGGTTTTGACATAATAGTACAATCAATTATTTTATTTTTCATACATAATTTAAAAAAAAATCATACCTATTATTTTCTTCATATTTTATACATAATTTAAAAGTTAATACTTTTTAATCTTCATAAATGAATTTAACTATAATTATGTCATAAATTGTTGCAAAAATTGTAAATTTTGTTATCAAAACTTAATTAAAGGAATAAGCAAATTAAGTTTGAGAAAGCGACGGGCCAATGAATTGGCAGCGGTTTTTTACATTGAAATAAGGCTCCATAACAAAATTATCCGTAGAGTAGCTTGAGAAAAGGTTTTGGGCAGGCCACGACGAATATTCCCACAAAGCGGCTCATACGAATTTTTCGCGCTTCACGAATGAACTTTTCGAATCGTTCCATCAGATATGTATCAGATTTTGTACGTCCAGTGTACACCCGAGGGAAGTTGATTGTTGTGGAACGTGCCTAGTCAATTTGAAAATCCTGCAATCTCATTGGACAATTTAAATTTGGGATTAATGTTTACACTTGAATTATCCAATGGGATTGCAGGATTTTGAAATTACCCGGCACGTTCGACAAGAATCAACTTCCCTCGGGTGTACATACTAGAAAACTTAAGAAAGATTACAAAAAATGTTCATAAAACATTTTAATAAAAACGTTTCAGAAAATGTTTTTGCATTGTTTCTAATATTTTTTAAACCATTGAGAAGCAAATACCATGAAAAATGAAAAAAAATTTCAGGCACACAACTCTCATAAAAATGTGATTCTTTAGCTAGAGCCGTCAACTAGATCCCTCGCCCCGCAAAGAAGACAGCAAAAAAACTTTGATGCAATTTTATATAATAAAAATATAATTTTAAAAATAATAAAAATAATGCAATCTTATTTCTCAAAATTTGGTGTAAAAATATGTCATGATCTTTTTTTGAAACGATTTTAATGTTTTCTAGCACATATATCAAATTATTTTAAAAACGTTTGCAAACAAAATAAAAACGATCACAATAACATTTCATGAACCATTTTTTAAAGATTCTTGGAAATCATGTAGATGTACTACAGGAACTTACAAAGACATTCAAAAAAATTTTTTTTATATTTTTTCGAAAACGTTTCACGAATATTTCTTGAAAATTATGAACGGTTCCCGTTGGGCATGTAACTTATTTCAGAAAATTTTAGTTCAAACATTTCAGAAATATTTATCGAAGCATTAGACAAATTTCTAGAATGTTGTTGAAACATTTAAAAAGATAGTTTAAACAACATTTAATACTTTGCAGAAACATTGCAGAAACATTTTGTAAAATTATTCCTAAAAAACCTTTTCGATCCTTTCTTGAAACCTTCTTGGTGGTTTCTACGTCTGACATAACTTATTTTCGAAACATTTATTTCAAACGTTACAGAAATATTCATTGAAATATTGTAAGAAAAGTTTATGAAATGTTATCGAAACATGTAAAAAGATATAAAAAAACATTAAATAGGTTGCAAAAGCCTTGTAGAAACATTTTTAAAAATTATTCGTAAAAAAACCTTTTGTAAACCTTTTCTAAAACCTTTTTGACGATTTTTATCACAGACATAACTTTATTCAGAAACCTTTTCTGAAAATATTTTTGTAATTTTTTTTCATTTCCAGAAACATTTTAGAAACCTTTCAAAAATATTTTATTCTTTATGGTAAATGTTTAGTACTTGGTTAAAATTTAATTTTTCATGAATAGCTCATCTAAAACTTCCTACCCTACTTTCCTTCATCCAAATAAATATAATTAAAACAATTATTCCTTATATGAATATTATGATTTCGTTTTTTATTTCACTGTCTTATTTTTATTATTTCGCGTATGTACAACAAATTATAATTTTTTGTGTACTTTTTGGTGAGAGAACATTAAATATTAGCATTGAGAATTAAAACAAGGAATCTACGCATTTATTTGAGGAAGCTACATGGCAATGAATTGGCAGCGGTTTTTTAACTTTTGATTTGACATTGGATTGAACACTGAAATGTTGAGGCTTTACCTTCTGCTCATATACTAAGCTTTGACTTTTTATAGCTATTAATAGCACGTAGCTAAATAAAGCGATGCTTGCCAGATGCGAGCCCGATTACGTTAAGAACATCAAACGTGCAAAAATTGTATCAGCGGCTACCCTCTGTACTAAAGTGAGAAAAGCAAGTATTGTCCTTTAGAGAGACGTAGACTTCTGTGTAGAACATATATACCTTCTTCGCATTTGACAAATTGTGTATAAAGGCTTTGTTATGATTATACAAAATGAATTCTAATTGAATAGAAATCTGCAAATAATCCGTTGTCATTTCGTTACCTTAAATATCAATAATTTTACTGGCTTCTGAGGCCAAAATTAACTGAAATATAAGAAAAATGTAGTTTAAACAACAAACATTATATGTATACTATAAATATACTCTATTTCTTATAAAATGGCCGAAGATATAATCTGTAGCGCTATTTCACTCAGAGATATAGTGTTTTCAATTTTTTGGCATTGGCGCAACTTTTTGACGAAACCATTTGATGGATTTTCATGGAACAAGGCCTAAATTACTTGAAATTCATGCAGTTATGTCACAAAGTCTTGAAAATATAAGATTTCCTGAACAAATAATTTGTAAATGCTAAAAATTACAAAAAAAATAAAATAAAAATTCATAAAATTCATGAATTAAAAGTAGTTTTTGCAAAAAATCTTTGCTTTAGTAAATCTTATATTTTCAAGTAATTTAGGCTTTGTCCCATGAAAATCCATGGAATGATTTTCTCAAAAAGTTACGCCAATGCCAAAAAATTGAAAATTCTATATCTCTGAGAAAAATAGGGCTACAGATTATATCTTGGGCCATTTTATAAGAAAAAGTGTATATTATAAATGTTTTAATTACCTGTATTGTCTATATTTCAAATTTTGCATAAAATGGCAACTGTTATAACACAATATATATATATATTCAAATATATTATTTTAAAAGTGGAATTTATGTGCTGTATAAGATGGATTACATGCTTATTTTACGTTTTTCAATATGTTTAAATTTCGGTATCTTTAACAAATAACTTAATAGATATACTTATTACAGATACCTTTTAGATATACTTTATTAAATATATTTATAATAACCAATTATTTTGCGCTTCTTTCTCGTTTTTGTGTAAAGTTGATGAAATTGTTCTTTTTATTATTAAAATTCGCTATCATATCTAATTTTTATTTTTATTTTCAAAAATATTTTTATTCAAATAATTACAATAACCAATTATTTTATGCGCTACTTACTCGCTTTTGCGGGTAGTTGCTGTAATTTTACTTTTTATTATTTAAATTCGTTTTTCTCTATTATAACGAATTATTTTAGGCGGTACTCACACGGTTTTACGTGTAATTGCTGCAATTTATAGTAATATATACACATATGTAATGAATTTGTAAATAATATGTTTAATTATTATTTTTATACGACTTTATGAAATATATTTATAATAACCAATTATTTCTTGCGCCACGTACTTTTTTTTGCATATAATTACTGCATTTTTATTTTTTACTATTTAAATTCATTATATCTGTAAAAATTATGATCATTATTTCGCAAATATACTTTAGTATGATAAATTTATCATATGCAATTTTTAAGCGCTTACAAGTTTTCATGTGTAGCTGCTGCAGTTATAAAATATAGTTATAAGTTATAAGTTATAAAATATTTCTTCATAGACTATATTTTTAGTTTAAATATTTCTCATTCATTAACATTTTTTCTTAAAAATCTGCTTTGTTCTTTTTGTGTTCTGTGTACTGAGTATACACTGTACAGAGTTTAGCAAACATTCATTTTTATCATTTACAATAGTGTCAAAACTTAAAGATTTTTTACTGTCATCATTTAGTCGGCTTAATATACATAATTATTTGTGGTGCATACAATTTTTTTTTTTTTCATAAAAATGTCTAGCGGTCTAATTTTATTTCCCCAAATTTCATAACTTAAGCGTAAATATTTGAATAATAATAAAGTGATATTATAGAATAGAAGATACATAAAATTATAGAAGATACATAAAATTATAGAAGATTCTTGTTTCAACTAAGAAAATCTCGAATAAGCAAAACATTCTTAATTAATGACAAATACAAAGAAAGCAATACATTTATAATATATAGGAAATTTGTAATCATAATTGGCGTACAGTGATTTAAACGAAAATTCGTATATCATTAAATAACGTCAAACGGCAGTAAATATACATAACCGAAAAAGGACTCGCTCAGTTCCCTCGCAGAAGTCAAAAATGTATTTTTCGTACATTTCTATACATTTCTGAATATTTCTGTACATTTCTGTACATTTCTGTAAAATAATTGTATTTTTTCTGTAAATGTACAGAAAAATACAAAAATGCACAATAGTACACAGAAATGTACAGAAATATACAGAAATATACAATACTAAAAAAACTATATGAAATACTAATTTATGAACTTAAATGAACTTAAGTTAATTGATATATTTCATAGAAAAACAAATAATTTAAAAAATAATAACAAAAACATACATAAATAGCATTTACTAAAATATGACGTAATCATTTGTGCATTCTCGTACGACTATCATTTTGAGATGCTTTAGCGACATTAACTTAATAACATAACCTGTAATAATACATAGTTAATAATCTGAATACCTTACTTTCAACTTATTATTAAACATAAATCACATTTATGAATTTTAGAATCATTATTCTTTTTAAATTCAGAATGAATTTAGTAATGTGTTGATTAGTATACTTAAGGTATCATATAAGCGCGATTCGGATTACCACACATAACTATTGTTTAGTGGCGCAGTTGGCAAAGAATTTGCTTAGTAATCTAAAGGTTGCGGGTTCTATTCCCTTTGACAGCCAGATTTTAATTTGTTTTCGTTTTTTTTAGAATTTTATTGCTTTGCTGAACTTATCGAATCCAACTTCCAAATATAAATTTATTATTTTAACAATAATTACAAATTTTAAGGATTATTTAATTAATTTTTTATTTTGTTTTTTAGAATTGTACATTTCTGTACATTTTTGTATATTTCTGTACATTTCTGTAATTTTGTCCGAAAATCAAACAAAATACACAGTAATGTACAGAAATGTACGGAAATATACAGAAATGTACAAAGATATACAGAGTTGTACACAAAAAGTGGAATGTTAAATGACTTACATGTCAAGGTTTGTGAATATGGTGCGATCTTCTAATATGCAATGCACTCTTTTTGTGCATACATTACAATTTATAAATCCAAACGTTGATAATAATGGATTTATACCAATTTTATTTCATGGTCGTAATAATAAAGGACATTGGATATGTATTTGGTACGATACGACAGTTTTAAGAGTCTATGACAGTTTAAATGGAGAATTACAAGAGGATCATAAAAAATATATACATAGATTATTTCCAAATCGTCAATCATTAAATGTCATCCATGAAACAGTTCAACTCCAACAACAACCATATAATTGTGGTTTGTTTGCAATTGAATTTGCAATATCAATTTCTAATAGAGTTTGCCCTTGTAATCTTATTTTTTTAGGAAAGAAAAATGAGAAATCATTTAATTAATTTATTTAAAAGAAATGAAATACAAATGTTTCCAATAATCCATAACAAAGTACAAGGTAGCAAAATCAATAATTATTCAAATGGAAAATATTCCACTAATGGTATGTCGCAATTGCAAAGCTTAGGAAACCAATTAGAAATTTCAATAAACATTACTAATTATAGTAAATTGTATGAAATACAATCAGAAAATTATAATATTAAAAAAAGAGTGATTGAAATTGTTGAGTTGCATGAAAACATCGATAATAGAAATTGTGATAAAAAAATACATTCTTATTCAAATTATAAAGAATTACATGCTAAGAATGATCACAGCAATGTAATTGAAAACATTGCAAATAAAGAATTGCAATTAAGGAATCAAATGGAAAACGGAAACTTAGAAAAGATATAACGGCAGAACAGAAAATTAAAGAAGCAATTAGAAAAAGAGAATCACAAAAAAATGCTACCACCGAACAAAAATTATCGGAGGCAAATAGAATCAAAAAACGACGTAAAAATTCAAATAACGATGAGCAAGTTATTAGAAAAAGAAACTTCCTAAAAGAAGCCACTATCGAGCACAAGGAAAAAGAGGCATTGCGTTAAAAAGAGATGCGAAAAAATGCCACTGCCTAGTAGAAAGTAAAAGAAGAATCGCGTAAAAAATCGCGTAAAAATACCACTACCGAGAAGAAAGTAAAAGAAGCATTGCCGAAGAAAGACTTACTTAAAAACAATAATAGAGAAAATGAATTAAAAGAATCGAATAGTAGTGAAAATCAACATAAAAATTTAGAACATAATTGTACTACAGATGATAACCAAATCATTCCCGATTGGAAAAAATCCACAGTTCTATAACGTAAATTAGCGTATGTCCCTGCAAATTTACGTATGTTCACATACGTTGTCGTACCTTCGCGTACGTTCGCGTACGTTTGAATAGGTTTTAGTTACGATTCGGGCATTTTGTACAGATTTGTAGGTAAACGTACGCAAACGTACGTGACCGTACACAAACATGCAGAAACGTACTTATAATACGTATATGTACGGCTTTATACATTTTAGATATGATATAATAGCTGATAGATAAATATTTAGATACACGCTATTTAGATTTACGTACGTAAACGTTCGCGAATATATGCGAACGTACGCGAACGTACGGTCATCTACAAATAGATACACTAATGTACCCGAGCGTAAGAAAACGTACTTAAATGTACCAATAATAAAAAAATTTTCCTATAACAAGAGTAACTTTTTCAGTAAATGTACGTTATTGTAGGTTTTTACACGTTACTGCAAATTTTTGTAGTTTTGCGTACATCTGAGAATGTTCAAGTACGTTTGCGTACGTTCACGTACGTTTGCGTACATTTCTGTAAAAAATGTCCGAATCGTAACCAAAATGTACGCAAATGCACGCAAGCGTACGTGAAAGTACACATATATACGCAAATGTAACAGGAACGTATGGTTTATATTTCCATTGGGGTTACAATAAAAAATTGCCAAAGTACTTCTTATCACGTAGTAACAATTAAAAAACCGCCGTCAATTCATTGGCAAGATGCTTCCTCAAACTACATAATTTATCGATTCCATTTTTTAAATTTAAAAAACAAAAGTAAATTTTTCACAACAAAACTTTATTAATAAATAAAACTGTTTTCTTTACTGTTCTTTGTTGTTTGTTATACAATTTCATTTAATACAAAAAATGTGCAATTAAAGCTATAAAAACCGTGAAAATAGTGCTTTTTCACTGTTTTGACAGTTTTAATTGCCCGTAACTATTTACTGTGATCTATTTCCATCTTCATCAAGGTCGGATTTTAAAGGTAACATTTTTTACAAATCTTTTAGCCTTTGGTGATGGATATTGATACTGTCGCATTCGCCTTAAGCATATTTTGAATGGTGTTCTGCCAAGTATAAATTAGCAAAATAATTGGCATCGATCTGCAGAAACTCTCAGTAATTCTCATTACAATTTTCAAACTTCTCCAATTTAATATGCTATACAAAAAGTTGCAATTTTTGGAGTTAAAAATTCATAACGATTCATTGACTTTTACTCTTGTTATCATAAATGAAAGAAAACCCACTTGTTTCAAAAATAATTTTTTTCTATAAAAAAATCAAGAACCCTTGAAATTTTAACAAAATATTGTGCTCGATAAGTGTAATAAGTGGTAAAAATTTTTAATCAATCAATCGAATATTCTTTTTAGAAATGCAATATTAAGAAACTTATAAAAAATGTTTAACATTAAATATCTTTGGTCACAACAATCAAATTCTTTTGGGCAAAGAACTAGATTCTAAGATATAAAAAAGCTTCCTTTCTGACAAATTTCAAAACGTCCAAAATCTTGAAGCTAATGGCCAAATTTACTACCACTCCGGTGTTATTAATTAAAAGGTAATTAATAAAACAACACCATTTTTTCTTTTTATCCGTCGACGTTTCGGACAATTTATTTTTGTCCCTCTTCAGGTATCTAATATATACAACCGTAGTTAATATTATTTTAACAATTTTCAACAGAGAAATATTTTACACATGAAATAAATAAAACAGAATACAAAACTTATAATCAAAATGTTAAAAGTCCAAGTGTTACGTGGAAAACAGTCCACCCGTCAATAGTCACATAAACCATTATTTCTCTTTATATAGTCTAATATTTAAATAAGTGTGTGTAATAAAAGGTGTGAACGTACATAAATAAGACAGTATATGTAAGTAGGTGGGGCACAGCCCACTAACAGAGTTCGAAAACGGGAAGAGGTATTAGAGCAAACATGTCTGCGAATACGATGGATAGTCTACCGCACATAGCTCTACTAATCATATGCTCCTAATACCTGCTCGTCTACAATACTCAGTTATTCTAATTCTAAGAGGACAAAAATTCGACATTATTAATCAAAATACTGTATTCCTTTGGTAATTTTGTAATTTCAAATTGTTTATTCATAAAATTTTTTTGCCTATGTATATATAAAGCTTCAGTGAACAATCTTTTACCAGCTGTCGTTAGAATCTTAACTACTATCAATCTTTTACCAGTGTTAAATTCTGTATCTAAAATTTTTACGTCTTGAAAATTTATATTATGTGAGTTCTCTGTTTTATGAATAAATAATGAAGAATTTTTATCCCCATCACAGTATTTTTTATGATGTTCTTTTATTCTAACGCCTAGACGTCTACATGTCTGTCCTATGTAGGACGCATTACAATTTTCACAATTAATTTTATAAATAACATTAGACTTATTGCATTTCTTATTCTCATCCTAGCCTAATATTATAACATTATTCAATTTCTTATTCATGCTAAATACTACATTTGTGTTAAGACGTTTAAAAAAATTTTTTGTGAAGCCCTCTAATTCTTTAACAAAAGGTAAACTTATAAAAGTCTTATTAACACTAATACTTCCATGTGAGGAACTAAACATCGAATAAATCTTTTTTAGTCTTTTTTTTTATATAGAAGTTAAGTAAATCTAGTGGATAATTATTATATTTTAAGACATCTTTAATGAAAAAAATATTTTTTTTTGTGAAAGGATTTATGCGACAGCTTTATTGCCCGATTAACCAAACTATAAATAATCGCAATTTTATTCACCAAAGAATGGTGAGAATTAAAATTGAGATATCTGCCAGAGAAAGTAGGTTTTCTATACCAATTCGTTATAATATGTCTATGATCATTATTCATTATTTTTAAATCAAGAAAACTAATACTATTATTTTTGAATCTTTCTACTGTAAACTGCAAGTTTTTATCATACAAATTAAAGACGTCTAAGGTATGTTCTATGTCATTTTTTTGTATGCATAATATAATATCATCTACATACCGAAAATAAAACAAAGGCTTGGAATGTAATTTGTTTATACAATGTAATTCTAGATCCTCCATAACAATATCAGATAAAATAGGACTAATCGGGTTTCCCATAGCACAACCAAAAGTTTGTCTATAAAATTTTTCATTAAACTGAACAAAATTATTATTTAATATGAACTTAATAACCTTAATAAATTCAGAGCAATTCAGATTTATTCTATTATACAGTTGGTGCCATCTCTTTTCTATAGCATTGTACACCAAATATTCAGGTACATTTGTGAATAAACTGACAACATCAAAGCTAATAATTTCGTAGTCGTGCGGAATTAGAATATTATCAATCTTTTCTTTTAGTTTTTCACTATTGTCAATATGAGAAAACGGAGTTTTTAAGTTATTTTGTAAGAATTTTGTGAAAAATTTTGAAATAAAATAAGAAGGTAAATTTATGGTAGAGATGATGGGTCGAACTGGGAAACCCGTTTTATGTATTTTAATCAACCCATATGCTTTGGAAATGTTAAATTTTTGTAAAACTGATTCTAATTTTTTTCCGTTAGATATGAAATCGATTTTGTTTAACCATTTTGTCAATTCATTAGTTTTCCTTTCTAACGAAGATAGAGGATTTGATTTGATTTTTTCATAATATTTGTTATCACCAAATAACGATTCTACTTTTTCATTATACGATGCTTTTGTAATAATCACTGTGGCATTTCCTTTATCAGCTCTCGTTATTAAAATATCCTGATTTCGTTTAAAAAATTCTTTAGTTTTAACTAAATCCATTTTAAATTGTTTATCTACATGTGAATGAATTGATAACTCTTTATTATAAAATTTTTTTATAACATTAAGAAAACTACCTCTTATTTTCGGGATCTTTTCATTTTCAGGATAATTTTTAAGGAAAGCTTCAAAATTCTGAACAAAACTTAGTGCCAGTCTATCGTCGAATCTATTATTAAAGTTAAACTTTTCACCTAGCTTTAATATATCATTGACATAAGAACGTAGTTCAATATCCGAAACATTGACACACCATTTTTCTGCTTTCAAAGTCGAATCCACGGGGTCGACAACCTGTGTGTTGTTGTTTCGGAGATTGATCCCTACTTTATACAAATTAACTTAAAAACTCCGTTTTCTCATATTGACAATAGCGAAAAACTAAAAGAAAAGATTGATAATATTCTAATTCCGCACTAATAACTTTGATGTTGTCAGTTTATTCACAAATGTACCTGAATATTTGGCGTACAATGCTATAGAAAAGAGATGGCACCAACTGTATAATAGAATCAATCTGAATTGCTCTGAATTTATTAAGGTTATTAAGTTCATATTAAATAATAATTTTGTTCAGTTTAATGAAAAATTTTATAGACAAACTTTTGGTTGTGCTATGGGAAACCCGATTAGTCCTATTTTATCTGATATTGTTATGGAGGATCTAGAATTACATTGTATAAACAAATTACATTCCAAGCCTTTGTTTTATTTTCGGTATGTAGATGATATTATATTATGCATACAAAAAAATGACATAGAACATACCTTAGACGTCTTTAATTTGTATGATAAAAACTTGCCGTTTCCCTGGTAGGAATTGTAACCAACCGTATGCCATCCGTTCGCCAAATCGCAAGGATTTGGCCAACCGTTTAACCAACAGTTAGCGATAAATACCGCTTATTTCGTCACGGAATTACCCTTGCGCTTGGACAATGAATGCTTAATATTAAAAATCTTAAATAAAAATCATTTACACAACTTATTATTTAAATAAAACTCTCAAAATTTGTATTATTCATAGAATAATCAAAACCCACATATTAATAGTATTTTTCTTCAGATAAATATGGTTAAATCGGTAACGGGTATAGTTTTGTTTGTTCAAATTGAGGCTAGGGCGTGTTAATGTGTAGTGTGCATGACTTTTTGACGTAAGTCAGGATATGTTCAGGTGGATACTTACATTTTTTAAAATTTAAAAGTATCCTATATTTAAAATTTGAAAGAATACTAGATAAAAGGTATTCTACATTTAAAATTTGAAAGTATCCTACATAAATTCTTCGTACACGTATTGTTCCGTTTTCTGCACGGTGCTCCGTTACCATCTGACCTTTACAGTGGAGCAAAACCACGCGATCCCGGCAATCCCGTCACGTGACTCGTATGAGTTTGCGCAGTTAAATACTTTTACCTATACATAACACATGAACCTGCGATCGCACTCGTGTGTATGTAATATGTGTGTATTTATGTGCATGTGTGCTTGTCCTGCGTAAAGCGGGATGCGGACAGTAATTTCGGAGCATAGCCCACATGCTACGCTGTCTACTTAACCTTCAAATAAATTTACTCCCAACTTCATTCAAATATTTTTTGAATGCATTGCAATAATTTTTATTATTGTTTATGTATCAAAATCTTTTTACATATCTATATTTCTTATTAATTTCTATTATTGTTTTATGAGTTACTCAATGTTTTATTATTGATTGATAGTCCACCAACCGTTGGTTAACTGTTGGTCAATATTTTTCTTATTTGTTGGCCTAAATTATTGGCCAACAGTTAGTAGATAAGCCATCCGAGTTGGTTTATTTTCTACCAGGGTTACAGTAGAAAGATTCAAAAATAACAGTATTAGTTTTCTTGATTTAAAAATAATGATTAATGATCATAGACATATTATAACGAATTGGTATAGAAAACCTACTTTCTCTGGCAGATATCTCAATTTTAATTCTCACCATCCTTTGGTGAATAAAATTGCTATTATTTATAGTTTGGTTGATCGGGCAATAAAGCTGTCGCATAAATCCTTTCAAAAAAAAATATTTTTTTCATTAAAGATGTCTTAAAATATAATAATTATCCACTAGATTTACTTAACTTCTATATAAAACAAAGACTAAAAAAGATTTATTCGATGTCTAGTTCCTCACATGGAAGTATTAGTGTTAATAAGACTTTTATAAGTTTACCTTTTGTTAAAGAATTAGAAGGCTTCACAAAAAATTTTTTTAAACGCCTTAACACAAATGTAGTATTTAGCATGAATAATAAATTGAATAATGTTATAATATTAGGCAAGGATAAGAATAAAAAATGCAATAAGTCTAATGTTATTTATAAAATTAATTGTGAAAATTGTAATGCGTCCTACGTAGGACAGACATGTAGACGTCTAGGCGTTAGAATAAAAGAACATCATAAAAAATACTGTGATGGGGATAAAAATTCTTCATTATTTATTCATAAAACAGAGAACTCACATAATATAAATTTTCAAGACGTAAAAATTTTAGATACAGAATTTAACACTGCTAAACAATTGTTCACAGAAGCTTTATATATACATAGGCAAATAAATTTTATGAATAAACAATTTGAAATTACAAAATTACCAAAGGAATACAGTATTTTGATTAATAATGTCGAATTTTTGTTCTCTTAGAATTAGAATAATTGAGTATTGTAGACGAGCAGGTATTAGGAGCATATCGTCGCTTCCCGGTTAAAAGGCGTTATTTAAAAATCGGCCTGAAAAAGGCGTTATTTGGAAATCGACCTGAAGAAGACGTTATCTTGTAATCAATCTGAAAAAGGCGTTATCTAGAAATCGTTCTGAAAAAGACGTTATCTAGAAATCGGCCTGAAAAAGGCGTTATCTCGGAATGAATCTGAAGAAGGCGTTATCTCGCGCGTAAATTTTTTTTACTCTAATTTAAGTTGGCAACACTGTCAACATTTTCTTTATTTAATTTCAGAAATAGGTTATATGATAATAGTGTACAATTTTTTAAGTTAACTATACAAATGCGGGGCGATAGTAAAATTAATATTTGTTTTTTTTTTATTAACGATTTTTTTATACAATACTATATTGATTTTATAATAAATATATAATAAATATTTGTAATAACCAATATTATATAATTTTTTTTAAACACACCTCCCAAACAGATTTTTTCTACTACTTCTTTATACCATAAAGGAACGGAAAGTACTCGTGTACAATCCAAAACGACATCCCTTTTCTCGACATTGGGAATAATTAAAGGTTTTTTCTTAATTCCAGAAATAAATGCTAAAAAATTGCCCTTTTTCAAATGCTAACCATTTCCCTTAAAAGTTACGTGAGTTTGAAGGTATGTTTAAGATACACCAAAAATGTTAAAAAGCGGTAAAAGCAATATCTTCAAACTCATGTAACTTTTAAGCACGTGTAAATTACCGTACGAGCCGAAGGCGAGGCTGGCAAACATGTGCTTTGGATGGCCCTCTTTATCCCTGTGTTGCGTATATTATTTTTCACCATACCCGGGCCAATCGAGCGTCAATCTTCGCGCGTGCATAATTTCCTTCTTTATGCACGCGTAGCGTACACACTATTTTTCCTCACAAGTTACGGAATTACATTACGCAACGAGTGCGCAAAATAGGTCATTCCCACACGAGTCGAGTTTGTCGCGCGAGCACAGCACGGGCGATATATAAAAGAGACGAGTGCGGGTAATCTATTGCGCACGTGTGACGTATACTATTTCTCCTAACGAGCTGCGCAGAGTTCGATTTTGCACACTTATAGTTCTGAAATAATTATTTTCGATACAAGTGCGAAAAAGTGATTTTATCCTCGTGTGGACGTTTGCGCCCTAGCGAAGCGGGGGGGAAAAGGCCATACAAGGACAAAATTACTTTCTCACTCGTGTATTGAACACTATTTTTTGACACGACGCATGAGAAGCTTGATTTAGGGCATGCTTTTTTATTAGAGCGTGTATGAAATGGAGCGTTACGCACGGAGTGTTAAAAAGTTCGTTTCCAAACGGCAACGCGTTCGGAATAGTATATTACACAACAAGGGAGGTAAAGAGTTGGCCAGTCCAGAGCAGGTGTAAATTGCCAGGCGAGCCGAAGGCGAGGGTGGCAAACACGTGCTCTGGGGTGGCCCTCTTTACCCCCATGTTGTGTATACGATTTTTCATCATACCCGAGCCGAAAATACCACATTCGCGTTTCGGAGCCGGGAGCGAAAGTGGTACTTTCAGCCAGGGTATGGTGAAAAAACGAACTTTCCGCACGCCGTGGGGTATATATTTCTTTACACTTTGTTTATTGGAATAATTATATTAATAAAATGGGAATAAGAAAAGGTTTTTTTCTTAATTCCAGAAGCAAATGCTAAAAATTACCCTTTTTCAAATGCTAGCCAATTCGGCAGGAAAAATAATACAAAAATAAAAAAAGGAGATTTAAACTCGAATTAAACTAGAAAGCGAGATCTTTAATTTGCTTTTTATTATTCCTTTAAAAGTTACGTGAGTTTGAAGATATGTTTAAGATACACCAAAAATGTTAAAAAGCGGTAAAAGCGATATCTCCAAACTCATATAACTTTACAAGAAATTAACATTTTTTATTTTTACGAAAAAGTAAATGAAAGCTCTCGCTATCTAGTTTAATTATCTTTTTTGCCTTAAAAATAAGATCTACTTTTTTGTAGATTTACTCATATATATATATATATATGTGTGTGTGTGTGTGTGTGTGTGTGTGTGTGTGTATGTGTGTGTGTGTGTGTGTGTGTGTGTGTGTTATAAAATCAATATAGTATTGTATAAAAAAATCGTTAATAAAAAAAAAACAAATATTAATTTTGCTATCGCCCCGCATTTGTATAGTTAACTTAAAAAATTGTACACTATTATCATATAACATATTTCTGAAATTAAATAAAGAAAATGTTGACAGTGTTGCCAACTTAAAGTAGAGTAAAAAAAATTTACGCGCGAGATAACGCCTTCTTCAGGTTCATTCCGAGATAACGCCTTTTTCAGGCCGATTTATAGATAACGTCTTTTTCAGGACGAATTCTAGATAACGCCTTTTTCAGATTGATTACAAGATAACGCCTTCTTCAGGTCGATTGCGAAATAACGCCTTTTTCAGGCCGATTTTTAAATAACGCCTTTTAACCGGGAAGCGACGATATGATTAGTAGAGCTATGTGCGGTAGACTATCCATCGTATTCGCAGACATGTTTGCCTAATACCTCTTCCCGTTCTCGAACTCTGTTAGTGGGCTGTGCCCCATCTACTTGCATATACTGTCTTATTTATGTACGTTCACACCTTTTATTACACACATTTATTTAAATATTAGACTAAATAAAGAGAAATAATGGTTTATGTGACTATTGATGGGTGGACTGTTTTCCACGTAACACTTGGACTTTTAACATTTTGATTGTAAGTTTTGTATTCTGTTTTATTTATTTCAAGTGTAAAATATTTCTCTGTTGAAAATTATTAAAATAATATTAACTACGGTTGTATATATTAGATACCTGAAAAGGGACAAAAATAAATTGTCCGAAACGTCGACGGATAAAAAGAAAAAATGGTGTTGTTTTATTAATTACCTTTTAATTAATAACACCGGAGTGGTAGTAAATTTGGCCATTAGCTTCAAGATTTTGTATATTAGAAGAAATCTACCATTAGCTGCATTATATAAAAATAAATTTCAAAACGATTCATTGACCTTTACTCCTGTTGTGTAAACAAAAGAAAACACACTTGTTATCGAACATAATTTCTTTCTCGAGAAAAAAGTCAGAAAATCTCCTGATATGTCAACATAATGCTGTACCCGATAAGTGTAATAAGTGGTCAAAATTTTTAGTCAATCGAATATTCTTTTTAAAAATACAAATATAAAAAATTTATAAAAAAATTTTAACCTCAAATATTTTTGTTCAAAACAGTCAGATTTTTTTGGGCAAAGAACTGAATCCTTAGATATAAAACATCTACTTCTCTCCCAAATTTCAAAACGATTCGTTGATTTTTATATCTATTATCGTAAGCGAAAGGGAACGCACTTGTTTTCAAAAATAATGTTTTTCTCAGAAACAAATCAACATAACCTCTTGAAATTTTAACACAATGGTGTGCTAGATAAGTGTAATAAGTATTAAAAATTTGGAGTCAATCAATCGAATACTCTTTTTAAAAATGCAAATATAAGTAATTTATAAAAAATTTTTAACCTCAGATATCTTTTGTCAAAACAGTCAGATTTTTTTGGGTAAAGAACTCAATCCTTAAATATAAAAAAGCAAATTTTCTGCCAAATTTCAAAACGATTCATTGACTTTTACTCCTGTTATCGTAAACGAAAGGAAGCGCACTTGTTTCCAAAAATAATTTTTTTCTCTGAAAGAAATCAATACAACCTCTTTAATTTTTAACACAATGTTGTACTCGATAATTGTAATAATTGGTAAAAATTTTGAGTGAATAAATGAAAAAGTTTTTGAGATATTAATTAAAGAATTATAAACCATATTTTCATTAATAACAAATGACAGGCTTAAGACAATTTAAATTTTAAAAAGAAGAAATTGTAGACAATTTAACGACCATTAAAGAAAAATGTATTACATTAAGTAATACTGGCTGTAACAAATTAAAAAATCAAAAAAACAAAAAATTCAAACTTGTTTTTTGGTTATAAACAAAAAGAAACTTGATAAAATCAAAATGTAGGTTATGCTCTCTCTATTCTCCTCCGAATCGAAGAGAATAAGCTTGGTCCGATGTAAATCGGTCGATCGGTTCAAAAATTATCGCCTGTACACACACACACACACACACACACACACACACACACACACACACACACACACACACACACACACACACACACACACACACGCACGCACGCACGCACGCACGCACGCACGCACGCATACAGACAAGAAAATTTTTTTTATCAAAAACAACGGATTTTAGCGCCAAAAGTCTTATACCATGTTGTTGAACATTTCTTGTTTCAAAAATTTTTTTCACCGTTACAAAGCTTCCTCTTTGAGGAAACAAAATGCACTAGAAAGAGAAATTTATTAGAAAACTCTACTTTAGAATGTAAGTTATCAAAAAATAATACAATTAAGAAACGACGTATTAGTGCACGTGAAAATATTAAAATGGAAAATTGGCCTTATTGCAAATAATGATTTTGATGAAAACAATATTACTGAAAGTTATTTAGGAGAAATGTATAAAATATGTATATATTGTGATGCGAAACATTTTGCTTGTGAAACGAATGCTGAGAAATGCTTTACTAATTGTTTTCATAAAGGAAAAGTTTTATTTAATAATGAAGACTCATATCCAGAACAACTAAAACAACTAATAAATAGTAACAGTAAGGAAAGCAAAACTTTCATGAAGAGCATCAGAATTTATTATAATTTATTGGCATTTGCAAGTTTTGGTGTAAAATTAGTAACATTTCCTACTGCAGGACTACAAGTTTTTCGTATTTGCAGATAAACTTATCATAATTCATATTCATTAAATCCAGAGAGAGAAAAATCTCGTCAATACTGTTAACTATATTTAATAGATAAAGAATTAGCAAATAACATAGTAAAAACGGTTCACTAAACTTATTAAATAAATTAGATAGTTTAACACGTACTATCAATCTCTATTCTATGGCATATAAAATGATGCATGAGATAGAAATGGAAGAATATATAAAAGCAGAGAAATGTAGATTATTACCTAAAGAAGTTAAAATGTACATGATTCGAAACAATACTGTTCATAAAAAGAATAATGGTACTGTAACATGTAATGAAGTAGCAATAGTATATGTTGACAAAGACGGTCTTTCTCCAAGCGAACGAGATATTTGTATTTATTCTAAAACTTCAGTTACGTGTGGGATACCTATTATAAGTAAACATATAGATCTTATGATTTATCCGCTTTTATTGCCTCGTGGCGAATGCGGTTGGCATCCTTATTTGACATGTTATGATAAAAGTGTTAAACAAAGTAAAATGACTACATTACAATATTATAGTTACAAGTTAAGTGTTAGAACGAATTTTAATCCGTGCTTAAGTGCTGGGAAGCTTACTCAGCAGTTTATTGTTGACGCTTGGACAAAAATTGAAAGTTGTAGATTATATTATATAAGAAATGAGCAAGATTCTTTTAGAACGGACATGTACTCGTATAAGGGTTTAATGTATTATGTCCGTAATGAAGCTGCAAATGCAAATGCTCTAATAGGAAAAATGATTATTTTACCTTCGTCATTTACGGGAAGTCCCTGTGCTATTCAACAAAACTATTTAGACTCGATGACTATATGTCAGAATTTTGGAAAACCGGATTTATTTTTAATTATGACCTGCAATCCACAGTGGAAGGAAATAGCAGACAATCTTAATGCAAATGAAAATGCAATCGATATACCGATATTGTTACTCGCGTTTTTCATGAGAAAATAAATATATTAAAAGTTGAATTAACGGAAAAGAATATTTTTGGGAAAATTATTGCTTTTATATATGTCATTGAGTTTCAAAAACGAGGATTACCACATATTCGTATGCTGCTTCATTTAGACGATAAAGATAAATTCTTCAATTCTGAATTAATCGATAGTATAGTTACTGCTGAAATTCCAGATGAAAATATGTATCCAGAATTGTACAAATTAGTTGAACAATATGATTCATGGACCTTGTGGATATCAAATTTAAATTCGCGCTGTATGAATGAAGATAAAAGTAAATGTACAAAAAATTTTCCAAAGCAATATAATGAAGCAACAATTTTTTTAAACATTGCAAGTAATCCGGTATACAAAAGAAAGAATGATGGAAAAAAATTATATTTTCAAAACAAAGAATTGCAGACAATCGTTTTGTTATACCATATAATCCGTATTTATTACTTAAACTTCGCTGCCATACCAATATTGAAGTTTGCAATACAATAAATTCAATAAAATATTTATTCAAATACTTTTATAAAGGTCCGGATACAGCCATAATATGTTTAAGTAATTCGAAAAATACAATTGCAGATCATGCAGATATTTCAGTAAGTAACACTGTTTCTAAATCTGATAATACCACGCATAAACTAAATTATGATGAAATAGAACAATATGTATCTACGAGATATATGGACAAATCTACTAAACTTTTAATATTTGATATTGAAGAAATAAAATAAATTTTTTGTAAAGCACACTCATAAAACACATTCTATCCTATTCAAAATGTTTCAAAATGGTAAAAAAAATAGTGTTACTTGTTTTTTCGAAAAGGCACTTCGAATAATTAAAAAAAAATAAAAATTGACACTAAATTGAATTCATGATTAGTATGAATAGTGACTTTTGGAAAGAATGGGATGGGAGATTCTTCAATTCAGGCTTTTAAAATAGTAACAAAATAACAATTCACAGTCAACGTTGATATCTCAGTACGCAGTCGAGAAGTAGACTGATTTTTCAAGCACCGTAGCTCCAATGAACTAAACGTACTTACTATTGACATATTTAACTTTTGTTTTGATTTTGTTTTCTTCAAAAATGTCGTGTTGGTAGCACACAAAACTTAATACAGTATTCCTTTGTAATAAGACCGCTATATGTCCTTTGTCTCTTATAAATCGTTAGAATAAGAGAGACAGCTAGCGACTTTACTGCGAATGAAGACTGTAGATTTTACACGCTTCTGACGGTATTTACGTATTCGCTCATTATTACATATACTTTATTCGTTATAGTTGTATTAGTAATAGTTGTATAATATTTTAAATTGAATAAGATAAAAATTAGTTGCAATTGATTCAATATTATATTACACTATGATTCAAAAGTGTATGTATCGTACATTTTTTGAGTGCACATACTAATTTCATTTATCATATTATTCTAACTTTATTTTTCGTATGTTTATATCGTTATATGAAAAAATATCATTTCGCCTATTCATTAATCACTTTTAATTCAAAAGATACATATATAAAAGTAATTGTGGAAATAAGACAATCAAGCGGAAGCAGAAAAACTTTGAAACATTTTTGTAGAAAATTTTTAAAATTGTTTTTTGCAATGGCAAGTGCTTTGAAAGTTTCCATTGAAATTTGAAAAATAAATGATTTGACTTGACTAATACGTGATGAATTACAATGCTCGTATCTTCGCGAATTTTTATCTTAGAAAAATTTTCAAAAAGGCATTTTATAGCTTTTAATCACTACTTGTGATTATGCTAGTCAATGATAATATTCAAGTTATCTGATTGACACTCTAGAGGTAAATATGATTTTGTTTAACAATTCACGATTTAGCGATTTGTCTTTGTCTTGCTATAATATTATTCCTATTGAGTGCACACTTATAACTCAGATATGAGTTGATTAGTTATGTGATAAGATATACGTACAGCCATGAATAATTTAAAATGTAAAAAATGCTCTTTCGATAAACGGTTTTTCCAATAAAAAATTAAAACTGAGAAAAATGCGACTACGCTCACGTTTACTCTAATATCTAATTATTGTCTATAGGCACACTTTCCGGAGGTTGATTTATCAAAAATATGAGTAAAAACGAAGAAATTTACTAAGATCTCAAAATGTTTTGACAAAAGGAATTTTTTTAATAGCTTAAGGAAAGAAAAAATGCACCCAAGTACGCACAGAAGTAATGAAAAATTGGTGTTTGTTTTTAGTTTCATGAAAGTGCGTTCGTTTATAATTATCTTTACGATAGGAGGACGTGTTCATGCAACGATAATTTAGTAAAATTTCTTTTGGTCAAAGGTGTGCAATTACTTCTTTAGTAACTATGCAACGGTAACACGAATATTAAAAGTTTTGTGGATTTGCCCATATATGTCCTCCAAAGCAATGTATCGGATTTTAAAATTCAAATTACATGATCAATCACATGATATAGATTAGCTGTTCATCTTAAAGATGAGCAATGTGTATATTTTCAAGCATGGTTCGGAGAAAGAAATGATCAATTAAAATCTTGGTACAACATTAACGGCATGGTCCGATTTAAATAGCATTGACTATGATGTAAAACACTATTTATACAACAAAACTCCTAATCATTATGTTTTTGATAAAAATTCAAAGACGTAGAATCGGAGAAAAAAAATTGTGGAAACCAGTTTTAAGTAGAATGTATTTTGTCAGCCCTAAGGATCGAGAACGTTTTTGTTGGAGATTACATTTGTTACATGTTCGTGGCGCTACGTATTTTGAAGATTTAAGGGGGTTTCACCCAAAACACCTTTTCTTAGAAATTTCTCTCAATTTTGACCAGGTGTTGATAATACTATTGTCTATAAGATATTTTCATCTAAAAACTCCCAGCGGTTTAGTTCTCGAGATATTAAACATCAAAGTCGCGCATTTTAACACAGCGCCTTATGGGACGGCCCGCGCGAAATGAACGTTTTCGTCTGTAACTCGAAAAGTTTTCTTAGCAATTTTTCTAAAAACCGAAATGTTATTAATGACATCTATTAGAACAAGACCATCAAATCTGAGAAAGCCCAGTGGTCTCGTTCGTGAGATACGTTAATTGAAAGTGCGGAATATCAGGTTAGATTTCACGCGCGCGTGAGACGCATGCATGGCAAGGGGAGAGAGAGCGGGAGCGCCGCTGGCGCGCACGCTTGCTGCGCACACACAGCCAGGCGTCTCTCGGTGTCTGTGCTCAGTCCCGTACAGCGATCCCAAAAGTGGCAGAATCCAAAGCGCGATATTTGAAAATCCCATTTTGCGCATTAAAAAAGTTTCCCCAAATAATTATTTTAAACGTCGCATAAATTAAAATAGGTCACAAAAAGAAAAGTTATTATAAAAAATATAATTTATTTAGCATTGATTATTGATTTTTGATTATTGAAAGTTTTCACGTAGTGACTATTACATTTAACAAAACCACGTGTAAAACCTCATGAAATGCATGAAATCATTTGCATTTAAGATTTCTACATAACTAGAGATTATTATTGCATTAAATAACAATTATTTACAACAAAAAAAGAATTAACGAAAGAATTCGTTGCGAGGGCTACGCGGCCGTGGCTACGCCTATGCGGAGCGCTCTACGTTGCCGACTCAGAGGATAAGGAAGAGCCTTATCCGGTATCATGTGACGATTGCAATTATAAGTATTAGAAATAAAATGAGGTGGAGAAGAGGCCTACATTGCAGGTCAGTGTAATTTATAAAATAACAAAGTAATTGTTAATGAGTGCAGTAAATATGTTCTATATTTTTAAAAATATTTTCAATACGATGCTAAACGGATGTAACAATATTATTACAATTTTTTATTTTAATTGGTCTGAAATTTGCTTTCTAGTTCTAATACGCAATTAGTACCTTATTTTTAAATGAAAATTTGTTACCCCATTGTATTGTTTTCCCAAGCAAGCGTGCGAAGTTTAATTGTTATTAAGGACGTTCTCCGGCAAAATTTCAACAATATCGCAAAAATTGTGATATAAAAATATTATTTATGATGCAAACCCTTCGTGAGTCTCTATACACTACTCTAAAAATAATAAAAAATGACGGTGTAAGAAAAAAGGTGCCAATACGATATTTGAAATAAATACCATTTAGACGGTGTGACTATATATATAGATATACAAATAACATGGTAGTTTTTCTTTATGCCGCTATGTCTCTGAAATTAATACCGCTTGCCATATTAAAAATTATATCATATTATTCCTCTCGATTTCTAGTTTTATATCTCACGGTTGAAAAAAAATCACAAAGAAAACTTTTTTCAGAGTAAATTAAAATGTCTTTTTCCAACGAGCTTAGATACGGATCCCATGTTAAATCTGAAACTTTAAAATCAAATATTTTTGTTTTGAATACCGCTTTGGATGTGCAAGTTTGTGCAAGATTTTCTGCAAGTTTCGAAAATCACAAGAAAATCATTTTCTCGGAGAACGTCTTTAACAAGCTGCTGCGCTGCTGCGCATATGCTTGACGTGCTAATGAAAGATAGTTTAACGGGGAGATTGACAAAAACTCTTTGACACGTTTTAAGTTTAATAAAGTACTACAACATATCAAAGCGTTTTTTTCTTAAAATTAAAAATTGAATCAGAAAAACGGGAACCCAATTTTGGGTAATAGCGTGGGTATCGCATCACCTTAATAAGAAATCCCTGTTGAAACTTAGCTATAGTCAGGGCTTCAGAACAATGCAGCTCTTAAAGATAAGCATCACGCGCGTGCATTATTCGTTAAACTTTAAGAAAATAACGATTAAAAATTTGAATAGGCTTTCGAGAAGTCTAGCCCTCAATGACGAGTTTCGAGCGCGTGCATTCATTTTAGCATAAAGAAATCAGGGATATAAATTAAAGAAACTAGAACACATGAGGAGTTAAGCTCTCGAGGACGAGCTTTGCGTGCGTACACTCATATAGACCAAGTGTAGACTTTGCATTACGAGCCGAACGCGAGCTAGCCCGAGCCGAAGGCGAGAGCGTTTTGCGAGCCAAAAAGCCCACGTAGCCCCCTTGCTGTATACGATATTTTCCTAGGCTCCTTTCCCAGGAGGAGACTTTTCCAAGCTACCCATATAGTATATTACGCACCTAGGCGGGAAAAAACTTGGATATGGGCTGGCCAATTTTACTCCCGTGGAGCGTATACTATTTTTCCTCCCACCAAGGCCGAAAATACCACATTCTCGTTTTTGCGCCGAGACGGAATGCGGTACTTTCGGCCCAGCCGGAGGAAAAAATTATTATTCAAATAATTTCTAAATTCAAATAAGCAGGGGAAGCGAGTTCGACGCAGGAAAATGAAAGGACGGAAAATTAATTAAATAGACTGGGGAAGTTGTACGCGCGAAAATGAAAGCACGCCGACAATCCCTTTAAAATTATGAATTAAATAATTTCTAAACTCGAATGTGTAAAGTGCGTGTGAAAGCTGCGATTTCTGAGAGTAAATCTATTTATATGTACATTTTTAATAGTTCGCGACATGTATGCGAAAAAGTAAACTTTACGCGAGCTTGCCCGAGTCGAAGGCGAGTGCATTTTGCGAGCCAAAAAGCCTCCGTATAGCCCTCTTGGTGCACACGATACTTTCCTAAGCTCCTTTCCCAGGAGAAGACTTTCCCAGGCTACCTGTAAAATTCTTATTCAATTTATTTCTAAATCCAAATAGGCGGGGGAGGCGAGTTCGACGCAGAAAAATGAAAGCACGGTAAATTAATTAAATAGACGGGGGAAGCTAGTTGTACGCAAGAAAATGAAAGCACGCCGACAATCCCTTCAAAATTATGAATTAAATAATTTCTAAACTCGAATGTGTAAAGTGCGTGTGAAAGCTGCGATTTCTGAGAGTAAATCTATTTATATGTACACTTTTAATAGTTCGCGACATGTATGCGAAAAAGTAAACTTTACGCGAGCTTGCCCGAGTCGAAGGCGAGTGCATTTTGCGAGCCAAAAAGCCCCCGTATAGCCGTCTTGGTGCATACGATACTTTCCTAAGCTCCTTTCCCAGGAGAAGACTTTCCCAGGCTACCTGTAAAATTCTTATTCAATTTATTTCTAAATCCAAATAGGCGGGGGAGGCGAGTTCGACGCAGAAAAATGAAAGCACGGTAAATTAATTAAATAGACGGGGGAAGCTAGTTGTACGCAAGAAAATGAAAGTATGCCGACAGACTACCTGTAAAATTATCAATTAAATAATTTCTAAACCCGAATGTGTAAAGTGCGTGTGAAAGCTGCGATTTCTGTGAGTAGGGTTACGATCCAAAAAGCCCCCCACATTGCCGTCTTCATGCACACGATACTTTTCTAAGCTTCTTTCCCAGGAGAAGACTTTTCTAGGCTACCTGTAAAATTATTATTCAATTTATTACTAAATCCAAATAGGCGGGGAAGCGAGTTCGACGCAGGAAAATGAAAGGACGGAAAATTAATTAAATAGACGGGGGAAGCTAGTTGTATGCGCGAAAATGAAAGCACGCCGACAGACTATCTGTAAAATTTATTAATTAAATAATTTCTAAACCTGAATGTGTAAAGTGCGTGTGAAAGCTGTGATTTCTGAAAGTAAGGTTACGAGCCAAGAAGCCCCCGTATAGCCCTCTTGGTGCACACGATAATTTCCTAAGCTCCTTTCCCAGGAGAAGACTTTCCCAGGCTACCTGTAAAATTATTATTCAATTTATTTCTAGGGCGACTTCACCAGTGAATGAACGAATAAGGAAATTGTAACTTTTGTTATTTAATTAAGTGGTTTCAAAATGGATTAAAAGTATAATCCTTTTGAAATTTATTTTCTAAAATGTTCAAACTTTACGTCGGTGAGCAAATTTTGAATAAAGAGTCAAAGTAAAAATTTTATTTAATAAAAATCTATAAATATTTCCTAAAACCCAGTTAATGAACACGCAATCTTAGTATCTAAATACATGTCACCAGTGAATTAATTCATCGCCATTGAATGAATACTTGATAGCGGCGATTTTATGATTTTATTCTTAATAAGATAATTTTTTTATGCAGAATCTTTATATAAAATGAAATAAAAATTTTCAAGGATTGGAAAATTATCATGTTAGATAAACAATTTATAGAAAGCTTGATATTTTCATATAAAGAAAATTTTCATCACTGGTGCCTGTTCCACCACTGGTGACGCCCCCCTAAATCCAAATAGGCGGGGGAAGAGAGTTCGACGCAGGAAAATGAAAGGATGGAAAATTAATTAAATAGACGGGGGAAGCTGGTTGTACGCGCGAAAATGAAAGCACGCCGACAGACTACCTGTAAAATTATCAATTAAATTATTTCTAAACCTGAATGTGTAAAGTGCGTGTGAAAGCTGCGATTTCTGAAAGTAAGGTTAGGAGCCAAGAAGCCCTCGTATAGCCCTCTTGGTGCACACGATATTTTCCTAGGCTCCTTTCACAGGAGAAGACTTTCCCAGGCTACCTGTAAAATTATTATTCAATTTATTCCTGAATCCAAATAGGCAGGGGAAGCGAGTTCGACGCTGGAAAATGAAAGGACGGAAAATTAATGAAATAGACGGGGGAAACTAGTTGTACGCGCGAAAATGAAAGCTCGACGACAGATCACCTGCAAAATTATCAATTAAATATTTTCTAAACTCGAATGTGTAAAGTACGTGTGAAATCTGCAATTTCTGAGAGTAAAGCTATTCATATGTACATTTTTAATAGTTCGCGACACATAAGCGAAAAAGTAAACTTTGCACGAGCTTGCCCGAGACGAAGGCGAGGGCGTTTTGCGAGCCCAAAAGCCCCCGTATAGCCCTCTTGGTGCACACGATATTTTCCTAGGCTCCTTTCACAGGAGAAGATTTTCCCAGGCTACCTGTAAAATTATTATTCAATTTATTTCTAAATCCAAATAGAGGCGGGGGAGGCGAGTTCGACGCAGAAAAATGAAAGCACGGTAAATTAATTAAATAAACGGGGGAAGCTAGTTGTACGTACGAAAATGAAAGCACACCGCCAGACTACCTGTAAAATTATCAATTAAATAATTTCTAAACCCGAATGTGTAAAGTGCGAGTGAAAGCTGCGATTTCTGTGAGTAGGGTTACGATCCAAAAAGCCCCCGTATTAATGTCTATTGATTTGCCCAACGATCTTTTATGAATCACTAATTTAATAATTATTTTTTAATGACACTAAAATTATTTTTAGTCAAGGTGTTTACAACACTTTCCGCAACCGCTGTTTGTTTTTACCTGGAAAAGTTTAACCGTACAAAGTTTTAAACAAATGAATGGCTTACAAGGTTGTATCTTTGAATATAACTATCGTAGCATGCGCAACTTTGATTCGGAATTCTTATATTTTTCTTTACAAACTTTTTTCTCCTTATACTTCTTTAAGTAAATCCAGTAGTTTTCGAGATACGAGCTTTCGAGAATTGGAAAGCTCATATATCGCATTTCGTTATTTAGAAAGCTATTGAATCTAGCTATAAGTGTAAAGACAAAAAAGATTATAAATCTAAAAATAAAAATTTTGAAACTAAATTTGGTCTGCCACAAAACTTAGATTCGGAGATACATATAGCCTTTTAAACACTTAATTTGTTTATAACTTTACTTTTTATGGTCAAGCTGTTAGAGTAAGCACCCCGAAATTTGGATTCAGCAGCTCAAAACAGTGAAGTTCTTGAAGATGAGCTTTCCGCGCGTGTATTTCCTAAAACCTCAGGAAATCTCCGTTGAAAATCAACCTTGCTTGTTCAATTGTAAGAAAATGAGGGTTAAAAATTTCAATAGTTTACTTTGTAGGGCTTGCGAGGAGTCCAGCTCTCGAAGACGAGCTTCGAGCTCGTGCGTTTTTTTTAGCGTAGGAAAATAAGCGATATAAAGTGAACAACCTAGAGCGCAAGAGGTGCCGAGCTCTCAAAGATGAGCTTTGCGTGCGTACACTCACATAAATATAATAAACTCCGCAAAAAACGTGCAAAGTTAGGACTTCCAACGTCTTCCGAGTTAGCACGGCAATGTTAACAAGTTAAAAATATTACTTCTGGGACATTTGACGCTCATTATTCATTACTCAATTTGAAGGTATTTATTTTTTTATCTTTTATAACCCCAGGAAAGTGAAGAGAGGTAAGTACTACTAAAGGTAAGTAAATATTATATATAGTTAAATAAACATATTTTCAATTAACTTTGCCTTGGGCATATTTATTCTTATAATAACGACGATGAAGACCTACATTAACCATTTGTTCTGTTGGTTCGAATGTCCCCTTTCCAGAGAACGCCTCTTTCGCCCGCACTACTGCATCGACGGTTTCAACTAACATTTTATTCTTGTTTTTCGTTTTTATATTGTTCTGGTCACTAAAACACCTTTCAGGGTCCGCATTAGCATGCGGTATAGCTAGAAATAAAAGGGCGAAGTCGCTAATGGCATCGTATGGCATCGTGCCGTCATCATTTTTATAATTCTTAATGTATACCCAAAAGTCTTCAATTTTCGTTTCGGGGGCTAATAAGTCCTCAGGAATAGAAATTTTTGCTATTTCTTCCCATTGCTCTTCAATCTGTATAATAAGCTCTTCATTGTTCACCATTTTTTTACACGTATGTAACAATTGAACAATAATCTTCGGGTATTGTTCCCAAAATAATGATGATGTGGCGTGTCGTGGATCTAAGCACATGGCGAATTGGTAGATCGGGTTATTAAAATTATGAAATCGTTCTTTCATTTCGATTGATATCGAGATAAGGAAATTGAAAATGTTTTTGCAAAAAGTTCACTTTCATTATTTTTACAAAGTAAAAATTCTCTTATTTCACTTCCTAATTCAAATTCTGAGAATCGCAAATAGTTCTTTTCATCTAAAAAATCAATATCGGCTGCTGAAGTCGAAATAACATACTGGCGCTTTAAAAAGCTGGAAACAATGTTTTTATACGTTTTTTCTATATTCTCTGCTATTTTATGAATTACAACGCCTCGCGTTTGAAAAAATTTAATTAAAATGTTCATTTGTTCTAAAATTTTGCGGAGTAAATATAAATATTGTATCGTCGTTGGATTTCTCATATAATCCACAACTTTGCTCGCTAGCGCGTCTTCATCATTGCTTAGCCCCTCTGCAAAAATTAACAGTGCGTCATACTGTTCGATGACTCTATTGACACTCGCCTCTAGCGATAGCCAGCGCGTCATTGACATGTGCACAATTTTGTGGGCTACTATACCTAACTCATTTTGCACTTCTTGAAAATCGTGTAGCCTGTTGGCGCTTTTCAGCATAGTATAGATATTGGCCAAGAGTCTCATTATTTCTTCTGGCAATTCTTTCATTGCATATTGCACGCATAGATGAGTCATATGTGCAGGGCATTGAACACATATAATTTCCTGTATGACTTCATGCAATTTCGCCTTCAAGCCACTTTTCCCACCAATCATCGTCTGGCATCCATCAAAACAGCACGCATAAATATTTGTGATGGGTATATTATACATTTCAAAAGAGTTTATTAAGCAATCGAATAATCGTTGTGCCGTAGCTTTCGCTTTTTTTTCTTTTTCGAATATGCGTGCTAGGTCCCACGTCTTGCATTGTACGTAACCATCATTTGGGTCAACGTACCTTACAATGATCGCGAGAGCTTTTTCCTTTGAAACGTCTGTAGATTCGTCAATACATATACAAAAATAATTCTCTCTTAATACAGCAGCTAATTCTTCTCTCGATTGCTCTCCAACAACATTGACGATCATGTTTCGCGCTTTTGTAGCGCCTATTTTAATATTTTTCCAAATGCAGTTTTGGTCGATGTCATGCAGTTCATTTAAAAGCACCGGGATCTTTTCGAAGGCTATATTTAACTTTGTGCATAATTTGAGCACCTTCAGTTCCAGAGTGACTCTGTTCCTCTCTTCCTTACTTTCCTCCCTAGCAGGAAGCTCAAAGTCCGAGGAAGGAGGGGCTTCTTTCTGACCACTCAAACGTAAATGCTCCTGACTTCGAGCGTGGTCAACAAGGGTGCTGAATCGTGCACCTACTTTTCGTTTGCACAAATTGCAATCTGCCTGCGTCGGATTTTCTTCGTCGAAGACGAGCCATGGTTGAAAACCCTTAACTTCCAACCAAATTTTTCGGAAGAATCGCTTCGGTTTCTTTTTGGTTGGAGCTGCTTTTTCTGAACCCTGCATTTGAACTATGCTTAGAGAGCAATCTTCCTTCATCTTGATAGATAGCTTTAAATGAAAATATTTCTTTTTATTAATTTCGATACAATCCAAGTACAATTAATTAATATTTTATTTAAAAAAACGCATGAGCAAACGCAGAAAAAATTACCCACTTCTGTATAAAAAAACATTATAAATTTTATTTTGAAGGTCTATATCGGACAGTGCTCATTTTGGACTCAACCTTTCTGAATGTAAAAAAATGTCTGTAAGCGTACTTGAATAACATCCTATGTTGATATCGAGAATGTATACTCTTTATTATTCCATTTTTTTTTAAGTTTATTTACGTTTCTTTTATGTGGAATAATTTTAAGAGGTAGTAGGGCAATTTTTAATCCTTTCTTACAAACTGAATTATTGTCTACAAGTATTGCCATCAAAATATAACTTCTTATAAATAACGAAACAGACGACGCAACGTCTGTAATTCACATAATGCCATCCCATGCGACAGTTTAAAATTATTCAAATTGTGTGTAATATTATTAAAACTTACAAATGAATTTCTATCTTTAGTAGCAAAAGTTTTACTGACGCGTGCAGAACATATTTTTTAATATTCTCTTACGGTTGAAAAAATAACATATTTTACTTACTTAATGACTTTTACTGATTATCACTATTGGTTGATCGTCTCTCTCTCTCTCTCTCTCTCTCTCTCTATTCCTTATTATTTGTACTTCTATCTTTTCCGAAATAACACTTTTAGTAATATTTTTTTACCAGCCGGGACTCGCGAACTTATCAGCACGAAGCACGGCGTGCGAGTGAAAAGTGTAGGCAAGGTAGTCAAAAAGAAGCATTAATATCGACCGATTACTCCGAGAATCCGCGATGCTTGAGCTTTTCCGCATAAGTTGAGCGTTGGCGCGCCTCCTCGAGCTTCGCAGAAAATCGGTGCCGTTGCCTGACCGCGAATTCGCCGGAGTCGTTCGCGACCGTAAGGGAAGGGGGGGATGTAGAATACTCAGTTTCTAACGACGGGCCTCTCTCTTTCGCCCCACGAGCAAAGAGCTATGGAACCTCCTTAATATGAACCCGCCTTCACCCTTTAGTCACCGCCACTTTCTTCTACGATCATTGCTAACTGATCGCTCGGTCCGTTTTCCAGAAAGAGATTAGCCGTCTTTAAGTTAATAATTATCATACGTTAATAATAACATAAAATGTATAATATTGAACGAATTAAGAAACAAACAAACAAGACAGCTTCCTATGATACCGATAGTATTCTGACAGTCACTTAAAAGGGCTTTATACTTTATTATTATTAACTTACGTCGATTTACTCTAACCAATGTTGCGGAACTGTTTGCCAAACGTAGTTTTAAGTATTTTATGTTTTTAATTTAAGTGTTCTGTTAGAGGTTAAGGTGTTAATGTTTATGTATTTTACGGCAACAATTCTAGTCTGCGCTTACCGTCTCAATATAAAAATACCAAATTTTACTTGCTTGACAATTACTTAAGGCGATGTGAACCTCAAAATCAACCCAATTTCATTATTTAATTAATAAACATTCGAACGTTTATTTGGAAAAGCAATTCTTTCAGGCGCTCCGTGTATGTAAATACTATGCTCAGATTTTTTTTGTGCGATTCTATCAGCATTTCCATGAGATAAACACTTTTTAAAACTGGCAAAATTCGAAGTATACAGATTCCTACTTATCGGCATTGTGGCTTTTATTTAATTAAATAAATTCTGAATAAATTTTTGGAAAAACAGCTCTTTCAGGCGCTCCGTATATGTAAATACTATACTCAAAAATTTACTTCTTATTCACAATTATGCTACAATACTGTTGTTTTCTCGTAAACAATATTTTCGGTAATATTTTTTCGCCGGGCAGCGCTCGTCAACTCTATTTAACTGCTACTGATATACTTAGTGTTTACGCGAATATAGCCGAAACAGCATGCACTTTCTATATCTGTACATATGAAATTATTGCTTCAATTATTCTTGTTCTGTTTTTAATACGTGATTCATTGATAAAGTAATTTTGATAAAATTGAAAGAATTTACCGGAGAAATAATTTTCCTGATTTTTAATTTACAGTACTCCTTCAGAATACCGCCGCTATATGTTTCTCTTATTCTACTCTCTAAAGTTGAATTAGTGAAAATTGCTCCACCATTTCAATTAGTAGAAAAAACTACTAATTTATTAGTGAATATTCACTATTTCATTAGTGGTTTTTTAAAAACTACTAATTAAATTAGTAAAAACTACTAATCAAAATAGTAGTTTTAATAAACTACTAAATGAAATAGTGAATATTCACTAATAAATTAGAAGTTTTTTCTACTAATTGAAATGGTGGAGCAATTTTCACTAATTCAACTTTAGAGAGTAACGAGTTGTGTAAGTGATGCTTTTCTCGATCAGGTGGGGGTCATGTATGAAATAAAACACCTTATTTCATGTAAGTTTTTTTTTTTTGTTTTTTTTAAAGCGACGTTTCGTTGACTGGTGTGTCAACCTCTTCAGGCTAAAAGTTTTTTATTGTGAAACAAATTGTACAAAGCCAAATATTTTAATTTTTTAACAAACAGTCAAATATTCTAATTTTTTTTAACAAAAAATAGTAAAACGTAATGTTACCTCTTAAAAGTTGTGTATGTTAACGCATGTTAACAAGTCGAACGACCGACATTATTTCGCCGAATTTTCGATTTCGGAAATGCGATGGATAAGCCGTACAATTCGCACTTATATATCTGACAGCGAAACGAGTATAGATGCGAAACCAAAACAATAACATCAGATCGTTAGCATTTGAATTTCCTTAATACCGGAAAATATTACTTATTCAGAGTGAATATGTCTTCTTTTTTATTTATGTTATTGTTATGACATTTTATGTGCATCATTTCGGACATTAATCTTTTTTTATAGTTGCTCTCATTATCCAGAATTACCGCTCCCTCCCAATCAAATTGATGGTTAAACGAGTTTTGGTGCATGATAACTACCGAATCTTTGTTTTTGTTATTTCTGTGTTCATTGATTCGTTTTTTTAGAGTTCTTTTTGTTTCTCCTATGTACGCCGCCGGACAATTTTTACATGTAAATTTGTATACAATGTTAGTTCGGTCCCATTTTTTAGTTACATCCTTGCCTAATTTTATAATCGAGTTAAGACTCTTTTTCACTAATGGGATGGAAATAATATTGTATTGTTTCAAAATTGCCGATAATTTTTTATAATTATTCTTTATATATGGTAGCTGCATTTTTGGAAGAATTTTAAAATTGTCTTGGTTTTTTTTGCGTTTGTGTTTCAAAGATATTTTACGGTATCGGATGTTTTTTTGGATAAAGTGCCATGGGTAATTATTGTTTAGTAACTTCCTTTGGATTTTTCGCAAGTTGTTCTTATGGAATCTTTTGTGTGACAAAAGTATTGCTCGGTCGACTAGGTTATAAATAATGTTTTTCTTTTGCTGTATTGGATGATTTGAAGAAAAGTTGATTACTCTCCCCGATGATGTTGATTTTTGAAACCAATTTGTGATTAATCTATTATTCTTTTTGATGATCGTTATATCCAAAAAGTTTATACTATTATTTTGTTCTAATTCATATGTGAACTGTAGATTTTTATGATATAAATTGAAAGTGTTAATGACATCCTCTATGTGTTCTTTTTTTACACAAATAATTGTATCATCTACATATCTGTAGTAAAAAAGAGGGGTGCAGTTATGTATGTTTTTTAATGTCTCTAAACAAGACTTTTCTAAATCATCCATTACAATGTCAGCAAATAACGGAGAAATCGGAGAACCCATCGGTGTACCAAAAATTTGTCTATAATATTCATTGTTGAAAGTCAAACAAGTATTGTTATATAAAAAGTGTATGCATTTCTTAATTTCATCTAGCGGAATGGTACAATTCGGAACGATCGATTGTGCTCGCCTATCAATACTCTCACACACAAGATCTACCGGGATGTTTGTAAACAAAGATTTAACGTCTAAAGAAAGTAATACATAGTCGCTATTTAACTGAATATTTTTGAGTTTGTCTTTTAATTCAAAACAGAGTAACGAGTTGTTTACGAGATAGAAAAGGACACACGGCGGCGGTTTCTGAAGGAGCACTGTATTATTTTTTTTTAACCCGTTATAGACTTATGGATCCTGGGGGATCCACTTTATTTCAAACGCTGTAATACATAGAGATTTAATAATTTTGTAATTCTACTCGTTCGATCGTATTATTTAGTATTATTGACAGATTTTTTCCGTTTTGGGTATTGGATCTTATTTATGAGATCCTTTACTAAGAATTTATGACTTATTTTTTTTACTAATTTTTTTTTTTTTACCTTCGAACTACTGATAGGTCTTCTAGGACCCAATTGTAAAATCGTACTTCCAGGCACTTTTGACTAAAAAAACCTATGAGAACCCCTAAGTTGGAGCATTTTAATGTAAAATGTGCGTGAACATAGTCACTCTTGCCCCGGTAAGAGGGCTTCGGGTTTAACGGGTTAAACAAAATATAATTTATAAAAGATAATAAAAATGATATCTTTATTACAAATGAGAAATAATAATTTCTTTATTTTATTTTTATATTTTTCGTGATCTTAAGTATTTAATTTTTTTTATTAAAACAGTGCATACGTAACGTATATTGCAAAGTTTAAGTCTATTGAAATTGAAATACCATTTCTTTTTAAAACTACTTTTTAATTTAATTGATATTATTGTTGAGCCCTTTGTTACGAATACAATTTTGTCATCCTTATGTCGACTGGAGTTGTACGAGTTCGCGACTTTTGCATGATTACTGATTTGTGTGTTGAGAGTCGCCGTATTTATTAAGCGGTTAATTTGGGTTAAAGATGATTTTGACGCTGAGTAAAAATCCTCTTTTTAAACAAATTTAGTAAACATTTAAATATCATCCTTTCGATTTCACATTTAAAAGTGCTGATTCTAAACAAAGATGCGATGAGCGGTTGGTTTCACAAGGTCAGTGGCTCGCTACGTCACGCTGGCTGTTGCGTAGCCGAAATTGCTGTATTGTTAAAATTCGCACTCGCATCGTTTTGTGGGTCAAGAAAAATGAATATTGGAATTTAATAACGTCACGCTGTTTCGTAGCCGAAATGCTGCGTTTTCAGATTTACAATTACATCAGTTTGTGGGTCAGAAAATTACTGATGAGAAATATGCATGTAAATTGATTTTAGAAATACGTCACAGACGTAACACTTCCCCCCTTAGATTGTTGAATATCGTAGAGATTCAACAAGTATAATAATAGTTAGCCATCAGTAATTTTCTGTTACAATAATTTCAAATTACAACAACGTCTTTCATAAAATGTTTTGAGAAATTTTTAAATAATTTCAATGTGGTTCGCTTAAAATTGTGGTTCATTTCGTAGGAGGATGTTTACAATTTCCCTGTGTTGCAATTTTTTCCTCTATGCTAGTTGATACGTGGGTGTCAATAAATTTGAAATCACACAATTTTGTGGATCAAGAAATTACTGATGAGAATATGAATATCAAATGTAATTTATAGGATACGTTACGGACGTAACACCTCCCCCTTAGACTGTTGAATATCGTAGAGATTCAACAATTATAGGAATAGTTGAACCATCAGTAATTTCTTGTTACAAAAGGTTCAATAATACTAACAATTCAAATAATAAAAACAATAATAAAAATTCATATCATTAAATCCATACTAAAAATTTATATATATAAACAATAACAAAAACAATAATAAAAATTCAATAAATCTAAACAAAATTTCGTATCGTCTATAAATTTCTATAAAGTAAATCATTTATTTTTGTTCGTAACACTAGACTACACTTAATCTATGGTTTTAATTTTATATAACAATTGATTAATAAAACGTTACGTAATAAATATAGCATACGTTATGCATTAGAATTTGTATAGAGATATATAATATCTTGTTTGAACATCGCATTTTGACAATTAAATTATTTTATTACGCTAATGTATAATAAATTTTGTTTTGCTAGTTTTACATAAATTAAAGTCATTGATTAACTGAGTTTAGAAATAATGTGTGTATTAAATAATTTTGTAATAAATAAAATGTGAGGAGAAATATAGGGAATGATTCAAGTGATCATTCATTTCCCTCCCTGCTGAGATATTTGGCAAAAGATATATTATTTTTTCCTCTTTGTTTAAGTAGAATAACATTAAAGGGTTTTTGATATTATCATTATAAAAAAATATTTTTCAACCGTATACTGAGAAAAATTATAATTATTTCCAAAAGAAAAATTTAATTATATTGGTAAGTATTTTTGATAAAAAGGAAGTTAATAGGACGGAGTGATTTTTGTTAATTTTGACTTGTTATTGCTCTTATGCATCATTGTATTGCCTTTTTTCCTGGAAATTTTCAGCCATTTCAATGTTCATTTTAGAACTCAAGATTTTTTTCCTGGCATGAGTACTATTCACATATTTGCATTATAGAGTACGCAGTGCGTTAGAGTAGATATTTGTTTTACTCAATACAGTGCCGAATAGTGTATCTTGTAGGTTGATCATGTCAGTGTATGATGAAACTGATCACTTCCAATACATTATATTCGATTTAATCTTAGCAATGTGAGTATAGCTACCTGATTTCTACCTTTTGTTCTTATAAGTGCGAACAATTTTTCTGAAGGCAAATACAGCTTAATTTTGCATAAAATTACAGTCAAATTATTTTTATCTATGTTTGTTAGGGTTGCAAGGTTTAGGAATAGTTTTATTTTCTTTTTCCTTTGGATTAGCTCTATAATTTCTTATTCAAAGCTATAGATAGAATAATAAGTTATTAAATTGATCCCTGAAATGTTTTCTACTTTGTGACTAAATAATTAATTAAATATTTCTATTATTTAATAACACATAATTTTTACAAAAAAAAAAACTTTTACTTATTTCATTAGCAAACAAAAACTGAGGTATTTTAATATGTCATCGCAATATTTTGTTTGTTGTTGTTAAAAAAGAAAAGAACAATGTAGATTTTTTTTTAATTGTCAACGATGTTATTGTTAGTCGTAGCATTACTTCTAAAATCTTTCATGTGTGAATCTTTTTGCTGTCTTCGTAAAAAATTTCTTAGAATTTCATTATTCAAACTTATATTATTCCGATCACATTTTTATAATTAACTTTCTTAGGAAATATAGTTGCTTTTCACAAAATTCTGACAAGTTGATACGAACAATTGTAGACAAACGGATAAGTGGTTATAATTTTAAATTGTATATTTGGTAAAATCTGGATCACCTTAGGGTTAGTTCACCAAGAAGTAGGATGGTTTTGCTTCAAATGGAAAAGTTCAGCTGCAATTATAATTCTCTATTGCTGTATTAAATTTGGAAAAATAAGAAGAGATTATGATAGATGTTAATATTGAGTATGTTGTCCATATCCTAAAACAAAAATGTTATGTTATTCTTTTTTATTATTAACAAGGCTTAATTTATTTGCATGCACTGTTTTTGCCTTTCCCTTGTAATCTATAACACTGCTATTATTTTCGTTTACTTTTAAAATTTCAAAAGGGCCTTGATAGTGATCTTTTTCAAGTTTTCCTGGTTTAGGTTCTTTGATCAACCATACTTTATCTCCCATTTTAAATTCTCTTGGGTTAATAAATCTGTCATAATATATCTTTGATTTTTCTTTTGACATTATTAATTTTTGTTTTGCTATTAAGGCAATTTCTCTCATATTATTAATCAGTTTTTCTAAATATCCATTATAGATCGGTAATAATTCTGATTTTTTTACTGGTTCGCTAGACGGAATTCTAGCAGGACAGGTAAAAACTAGTTCATATGGTGTGAATTGATGGCTAGTATGTACACTAGTATTATAATGAAATTGTGCAAAATCTAATAGTTCATCCCATTCATATTTCTTTGTAGAAAAAATTTTTTAAATATTCACACAACGGGTGGTGTGCTCTTTCTAATGAACCATTAGATTGCGGCAAGAAAGCTGTAGTTTAAATTTTATCAAATTTAAACCTTTTAGCTATCTGTTTCATTATTTTACTCGTGAAATTTGCCCCTCTATCGGTTAGTACTATCTTTGGACATCCAAATATACATATAAATCTTTTTATAAAAGCATCTGAAACTGATTCTGCTGTTTGATCTTTCAAACATACTAAAATTACAAATTTTGATAATTGATCCTGTATAGATAAAATATATTTATTATTATTTTTAGTAATGTTAAATGGTCCTACAATATCCATTGCGATTTTATCGAATGTTTTCCCCGGTGTATCTGTGATAATCATTGGTTGTTTAGTCTTTTTCCGCTTTAATTTATTTCTTTCACAATCTTCGCATTTTTTTATTCTATTTTGGATGTCTGATTTTAAGTTTTCCCAAAAATATTTTTCCTTAAGTCTATTATATGTTCTATTTACACCTGAATGTCCTCCTATCATAGAGGAGTGATACATGTTAAAAATTTTATCCCTGACTTCAATTTTTACATATTCAATATTATTTAAACATATTATTACCTTTATATTTGTATTGCTAAATATTTCTTTTAATACTTCCTCTATTTCTAACCAACTTATATTTAAAATTTCTATATCCCTAGAAATACTATAATAGTGCATTTCGACACGGGTGGGGAAGTCGATTATTTAGCTGGTGTGACTTTTTGCACGAGCGAAGCGAGTGCGAAAAAGTCACACCACCTAAATAATCGACTTACGCACTAGTTTCGAACGGTATTTTATACCACGAGCGCCGAAAAATCATATCAAAGTTGTGATTTTGAGGTTAGAGTGGTATAAATACATATATTCTTAGTAATTAATAATTCTTTTAATTGATTAAATAATTTCGCTAAATTTTCTTTTATTAATTTACATGATACGGACGTATCTATGTATAACATAAATAGTTTTTTATTCTCTATATTTATTATATCTATACTATCTTTTGTAAGTGATAGTTTTGGTTTTATGTTTTTACTTTTGTTTAATAATTCAGTATTTTTATCTAATGATTTTCCTTTTAAATTTATTAAATGAACAATATTATCGTTTCTAAATTGTATAGAATTTTTAGAATAAATGATATTATTAATTTCCGGTATATTTTCTTTGTTTTCCTCAATTTTCTCTTCTTTTCTACCCGTAGTCATTTTTTTGTCATTTTTCCTAGGTCTGCCCCTTTTTTCTTTAATTTTCTGTCTATCTTCATTCATTACTTTGATTTTGTCATCGTTACTAAGAATTCTAGTTTGTTCGTTATTTTTATTTAATATTTTCTTATTTTGTGCTCTGGTAATAACAAATATCTCTACTGGATTCCTAGATAGAGCATCTGCATTTGCGTTCTGTTTTCCTGGTTTGTATACGATATCAAATTCATAATCTGATAGTTTTAGTCTCCATTTTTGGACTCTTGTATTATTACCAGCTGATCTTAACGATAACAGCGGTTTGTGATCAGTAACTATTGTGAATTTGTTTCCATATACGTAATTTTTAAACGTTTTTATGGCAAACATTATTGCCAATGCTTCTTTTTCATAGGTGTGATATTTAGTTTCCGCTTTATGTAGACTTCGTGATGCATAAGCTATCGCTGGGTCTTTGCCAATTTTTCCTTGCGACAAAACTGCCCCTAAAGCAGAATTCGAAGCATCTGTTGTAATAATGAATGGTTCATCAAAACGTGGATATTCTAATATTGGTGCTGTGCATAATAATTCTTTAATTTCCTCAAAGGCTTTTTGTTGGTCTTTTTCCCAATGAAACTTCACGTCTTTTTCTAGCAATATATTTAAGGGTTTTGTTACTTTTGCGTAATTTTTTATAAATCTTCTATAGTAACCTGAAAGCCCTAGAAACTCTCTAATATTTTTAACATTTTTCGGTGTAGGAAATTTCTTTACTGCTTCTATTTTCTTTGGATCGAGTTTTATTCCGTGTTCACTAATAATGTGACCTAAATAACATACTTCTTTTTTAAAAAATTCACATTTTTCTGGTTCTAATGTTAAATTCGCTTCTCGGAATTTTTGTGCAACTGTATTGAATCTTTCGTTGGCTTCTGTCATAGTTTCGCCAAAAATAATTATATCGTCGATGAATGCGAAGCATATCTTACCGATTAAATCGCCTAAGACTGTATTTAAAACTCTTTGAAATGTACGCGGTGAGTTTCTCAATCCAAAAGGTAATACTCGAAATTCAAAACGTCCCAATGGATTGATGCTAAATGCAGTTTTATGTATATCACTTGGTTTCATAGAAATTTGGTGAAATCCCGACTTTAAATCTATAACGTGATAAAACTTAGTTTTCCCCAAGTGATCGAATATTTCTGTAATGTTTGGGAGTAAATATGGATCTGGAATTGTCTTTTCGTTTAGTTTTCTGTAATCTATTACTAAACGCCATCGCTTTTTTCCGTCTGCTAACTGTTTTTTTGCTACAATCCATGCTGGAGCGTTAAAAGCACTTTTTGAGTTTCGAACTAGGTCATTTGTTATTAATTTTTGAGTTTCCTCTATCGCGATTTCTTTTAATTTATGCGGTAAAGGAAATTGCTTTACGTATACGGGTTTATTATCTGTTAAATTTATTTCATGTTGTTCTACATTACATGATCCTAAACTGTCTCCCTCTAGCCAAAATATATCCTTATTTTTCAATACTAGATCCTTAATCATTGTTTTACTATTTTCAGGCAAGTTTTCGTAACATATTTTTTCTAATAATCTTTCTTCTCTATTATATTCTTTAAAATCTTGTACTGACTCATTTTTTCCTATAAAATTTATTGATCCCAAATTTAAAATTTCATTTTCATCTATGTTAAAGTCTTCTGTTATCTGAAAACCTTCAGGTAAATTGTCTATTTCATAAGATATAAAGCTATATTCTTTTTCATTTCCATAGAGTTTATTATAATCTAAATCTACTTCAATCTTTTTATTCATTATTGTCAAAAATTGTTTATAATCTGTTGATTCGATTTCCTCAAAATCGATTGCTTGGTCATTATTTTCAAAAGCAATATTAATATTATTTATTAATGACTTAATATTATTTTCGTCATTTTCCAAAATTTCCTCATAATGTAAATCATTTATATTTTCTTGTAGAATTTCATTTAACATTTTTTTTTGTAAATCCTTTCCTTCTGCATTTAATATTGGAATCGTATTTAAAATTTTCATAACGTCATCATATAATGTTATTTCTGAATTTATATTTACTTCATTTTTATTGATTAACTCAGGTTCATAAGATATTAAACAAGATGATTTCTCCATTTCATCCTCAATTTGAAAATTTTCAGTTTTTTCGTTTATTTGTATTACTTGTTCGCAATTTTCATGAATTATGGGTATTAAGCTTTGTTTTTCGTCCGTATTTTCTAACATTTTCTTCATTCTAATCCATTCCTATTTTTATCTCGATGTTCATAGGATTTATTTAAGGCATTGTAATTGTTACTTGGGAATGTACCTTGTTGGTTATTGCTTATTTTCCTATAAGTTTTTGCTGAGTGCCCCGGCATCTCGCAAAATTGACAAACATCTTTATTCTGAGAGTTTTGTTGTCTATTTTGCATAATTAAAACTTTTACGCTCTCGCAATCCGCGGTTTCGTGACCTTCATCCGCACATATCGCGCACCATATCGTTCCTTTGTTTATCGTGCAGTATTTCATTAAATGCCCGAGGTTGTTGCACCTCTTACACAATGCTGACGGGCAATTTTTAGCTGTGTGTGACGCGCTGCCACAGGTGTCGCATACTTCCGTAATTCTTACCGAATTATTACACGTAAGCGGATCGTGTCCTCTTTCCTTACATCTCCAATACAGCTCATATTCTGTAATAGTAGGACATTGCGTAACCTCGTGCCCCATATTTTGGCAGTATTGACAATGATTACTCTGCATCTTATTTAACTTTCACGCATCTATTGAGTGGCCTTCCGTACTACACAATTTGCAAATTAATTTTATTACGTGCTTAGCTGTTCTGCAATGATATGATATATGCTCCTTACTTTTGCAATAAACACATGAAGCTTTCATGCAAAATAATGCTTCGTGATTTATTTTCTTACATAATTGGCAAAAAACTTGTTTAATTGTGTTTGGAATTGGAGTTTCGAAATTAAACAATATGCTTGTAGTATCATTTCTTAAGCTATTTTGCTTTTTTAAGTTTGATTCTATTTCAATTGCTTTTTGTACTGCGTTATCCATGTCTTGGTGTTCTTCGAGTTCGATTCTAATTTCTTGTTTTAATCCTTTTTTAAAACTACTGAGTATGTCGGTTTTTAATCTAGTTTTATATTCTGTTAGAATTTCTCCTGTTACATTAGGTTCTAATTTTTTTAATTCTATTATTTGTATACCCAACACTCGTAATTTGTTTGCAAAACATAGTACATCTTCATCTGATTTTTGAATTTGTTGTGTTAGGTTTCCGTATAATGAATGTATATTATCCGTTGATGGATATATTATACGTATTGTTTTAATAAAAGTTTCAATACTTTCAATTTCTACATTTGCTAATGCTTTATAAATTTCTCCTTTGAGCTTTATTTTGAGGATCTGTACTAGGTTCGATTCATCATTATTCGATATTATTCTTTTTGCTTGTTTTAATTTTTCTATATATTCCTCTAGTTGGATATTTTTCCCGTCAAAATCCGGTACTAACTTTGCAACTTCTTTAAGTGGTAATTTTAATGCTTGATTTGCCATTTCTGGTTCGAGATTTATTAAATTTTCAATTATTGGAATTTCAGCCTGGTCGTTATTATTCAAATTGTTATCTCTGGCTAAAATCAAACTTTATTCGTGTAGTATTCCTTCTATTTCCGTGTAGTCGTTTTGTCTGTCGTTTCCTAAAAGTGTTGAGTCGTCAAAAAACGTAAAATTCTGACTTGGTGTGTGAAAAGCAATTGGTGATAATATATCTTGTTTTATTCCCGGAACTAAAAGATCATTTGTATTTTCTGTAGAGTTGTTGTCATTTATTAAGTTTTGTTTAGAGTCTGTAATGTTATCGTTTTGTTTTAAGTTAAATATAATTGGTGAGTCTGATTTTTCTGATACGTTAAGATCTGCTTTTGAAGTCGTTGGACTTGAAGCTTTTTCCGTATTTTCTTCTGTTTTTGAGTGAATTGGTACATTAACGTAAGTTTGTGATGAATTTTTAGGCAAGCTTATGCTAGGAGGTGACCTTTCTACTCTTGGTTTCCTTCCAAAAATATTAGCTTCTTTATTTATCTCGTTTACTTGTTTTTTAAGTTCTGGATTTCTTTAGGTAGTCCGTCTGGTTATAATCCCTTCGTTTCCCTTATTTCCTATACCTTTAAAATATGTTTTTATTATTAGTTCCACTATTTTTCTGTATATATTTTGTAATTGTTTATTTCACAATATAATTTATTTATTTATTTGTCACTTTTATAAATTTTTTCCTTTGCTTAGTTTTTAGTGTTTTATCTTTTATTGTTTAAACTGTAATGTTTATTTATGCAATTTTTATTTAATTGATCAATTTGTTTAATATTATTATTCGTTTTCTTGAGCTGCGTTGATCATTATTCTATGTTTATTTTTCGCGTGCTGTATTTTCGATTTATGTGATCGTTGTTCTTAATTTTTTTGTAATTATAATTTGTCTTTATGATATTTTGTTTTATCTATTGTAGTATTTTCTTTTGGTTTTACTTTTATATCTTTTTATTATTGATTTTTTCCAATTTCTTACTTATATTAGACTGCTATTTTCGCGTAATATATCTTGATTTCACTCTGTAAATTTATCTTTTCACTTGCTATTTCAGCTATAATTTGTTATATAATTTGTTGTTAAAAATTTTTTCTTACTTCTTTGTTTTATTACTCCTTGTAGTGTCGTAACTTTTTTCGTTTGTAATATTTTTATTTTTCAATTTTCTAATCTGTGTTAGACCGTATTTGTATTTTGCGTAATTTATTTTTGAAAAATATCATTTGTTTTGTAGAAATTTTTCTTATTTCCGTATTTATCATTTGTTGAATACTTGTTAATAACTCGACGAGCCGTACTTGCTTATCTTCCGAAAGGACTCCGCACACAATGTATGGGAAAAAATCATTCGGTCAAATTTTGGGGGGTTTTGCCCATGAGAACTTTTGTTCAGGACCTCAAGATCTATCTTTTCCCCAAGTTTGATCCAATTTGACCGAATGATTATTTTCCATACATTGTGTGCGGGGTCCTTTGGGCGATTCATGCTACAATGATCCCCCCAACTTCTTACTGCAAAGCAAGAAGCTCGGACTTATTCTATGTTAGTTGTATTTATATAAGAATATTTTCCTCGTCTTTCAAGAGCTTATTTTATCTACTTTAAAACATTTAAAGTTTGATTTAGCTGATCTAACGAACTTTTAGTTCGACTGTGTACCGGAACCAATGTGACGTTCCGAAAAATAGTTATTTTATTTCTTTTATTTTAAATAGTCTAGGGAACGATTGTTCGATCGGTACCGGAACCACTGTTAAGTTCCGGAGATAAGTTATTTTTATTCTTTAATTTTAAATAGTCTAGTGAACGATTGTTCGATCGGTACCGGAACCACTGTTAAGTCTTGAGTGTCGAGGAATCTACTCTTATATTTGACTGTTAAATATATTTTGGCTTATTTACCTTTTTCCTGTTGAGGGTTTAGAAATAAATACACTGCTGCAGTTTCAATCAATTTCACTTCTAATTATTTAACAATTAAATAAATGAACTTTTACAATGAATTGATACAAAATCGCTAGTGCTTTACAACTAATTATATTTGATTGGTTCGATTGATGGATAAATAGATGCGTAGTATGCGCGATTAATTAATACCGATATGTTATTGAAATTATTGATATAAGAAATTCTCTTCGTAATTGAATGTAGGGTATTTGACCCGTATAAAATATTCGCTACTCCTTTTGTCGACTGGAGTTGTACGGAGTTCGCGACTTTTGCACGATTACTGATTTGTGTGTTGAGAGTCGCCGTATTTATTAAGCGGTTAATTTGGGTTAAAGATGATTTTGACGCTGAGTAAAAATCCTCTTTTTAAACAAATTTAGTAAACATTTAAATATCATCCTTTCGATTTCACATTTAAAAGTGCTGATTCTAAACAAAGATGCGATGAGCGGTTGGTTTCACAAGGTCAGTGGCTCGCTACGTCACGCTGGCTGTTGCGTAGCCGAAATTGCTGTATTGTTAAAATTCGCACTCGCATCGTTTTGTGGGTCAAGAAAAATGAATATTGGAATTTAATAACGTCACGCTGTTTCGTAGCCGAAATGCTGCGTTTTCAGATTTACAATTTCATCAGTTTGTGGGTCAGAAAATTACTGATGAGAAATATGCATTTAAATTGATTTTAGAAATACGTCACAGACGTAACATTATTATTATTATGCATATTGTTTAAATATATTATTATAACGCTTTTTGTGTTTGAAACTTGTAATAAACATGGAATCGCAACTTTTATAATACATCGTAGATTATATTGGTCTTATTAATCAAGACTCGACGTGTTATCTTAACAGTTTTCTTCAGAGTTTGTTCATGACTCCTGAATTTAGAAACGCTATAAATAGTTGTGAAACTGTCAATTTTGAAACTTTCGAAATAAAGTCCAATATATTATTTGAGCTGCAACAACTTTTCTTAAATTTACAGGTAAAAAATAAGTTAACTTTTTATTCATTTCAGGCGCACTACTTTTATAATTAAAGTTATTATAACCTTTTTTCTAATTTATTACTATTTTACTTTTAATAGATGGCAAATGATAATGCTATAGAAACAGCGTCATTATAAATTAACAGTTTTGGTTGGGACTCCTTTGACGTAATGATGCAAAATGATGTACATGAATTTTTTCAAATAATTTTTAATTCGCTGAAAAAGGAATTACAAAAAAATTTAACAAGTTGATTTCATCACTAAATATTATGAAGGTACTTTATCAATTAATATTTATAAATTACTCGTGTGCTCTTTCAAGCGCGGATACTTCTTGATGGTCACCGATTGCATTATCCTGTGCATGCACTCTTCATAAATTGGTAACTTTGTGTTACAAAAATCTGCTTATAATATAAATTTCATTATTATACGACGTTTTGATTAAAAATGTAGCCTCGGTTCCGTCGATTTTGTTTGCCTTGTATGTTAATCGGGTGGGATGAAAAAGGTTCTATCTCGGCGAAGCGAGTGAAAAGGTTCTATTTCAGACGAGCACGTAAGAAGATTCCATCTCGACGAAGTGCGTAAAAATATCCTATCTCAGCTGAGCGCGTAAGACGGTACCTCATTTCCGCCCGGCACAAAAACGGGAATGTGGAATTTTCGGCCACGGTGTGAGGAAAAATAGTATACGCTTCACCGGAGGAAAATTGGCCAGCCCAAATCTCGTGTTTGAAATTTACACGAACTGTAGACTGTCCAAGTTTTTTCCTCTCTAGGTACCTAATATACTATTCCTCACACCGAGGCCGAAAATGACACATTCCAGTTTTTGCGCCAAGTGGAAATGTGATATTTTAGGCCCGGTGTGAGGAAAAACCTTCTTCTGGACGAAAGTACCACTTTCGCCCCCGGCTCAAAAACGCGAATGTGGTATTTTCGACCTTGGTATGGTGAAAAATCGTATACGCAGCGCGGGGATAAAGACGACCACCCCAGAGCACATGTTTTCCACTCTCGCCTTCGCTCGCGTGACAATTTACACTTTCTTTCTCGGTGTTTACGAAATGCAAAATTGTTTGTAAAATGTAACGACTGCATGCTGCATCTGTCCGTTACATTTGTAGGCCCTTCATATATCTTTTAATGACATATTAGAATATGTCATTAATTCTATTGCAGTTTGTATAAATAGTGAAATTATTAAAAAACACATGGCAATGGAATACAAGTAAATAAATTTTCAGGGAAAATGATTGATTATGTGAAGTGCTTGACGTGTAATATAGAACACTCAAATGAAATTCCTTAAATAGATATTTCATTACCAATACGATAAACTGATGAAAATACAACAGGTTATAATAGTTTGGTACGTGATAAGCATTTATACATTGTTTTTCAAAATGATGAAACAAATAATATTTTCATATTTATTTATAGGAGCAAGCGTTCGAAGCATTCATACAATATGATGTTCTTGATGGAGATAACAAATATTTTTGTTATAAATGCAAACAAAAATGTACAGCTGTAAAAGGGTTAAAATTTATTTCATTTCCAAAAATTCTTACAGTGCATTTGAAAAGATTTCAATATGACTTAAATTCGAACACAAGAATTAAACTGAACGATGAGTACGTTGAAAAATGCTTAGTAATAATTGTAAACAAATTCTATCTTTTGTTGTTGCCATGCCATAAAAAATTCATCAAATTTTTATTACTTTCTTTAATTTAAGATTTTTCAAATGAAACAATATATTCATATGGTTTTATATATTCTTTGATAATATAATTCATGTTTTTTTAGGGTTACGTTTCCCGATGAATTGAATTTAAATTTTTGTATCGAACCAAACAATTCTGAAGAGCCTTATATTTATAAACTGTCGTCAGTTATAGTTCATAATGGTACTAGTGAGAAAGGAGACTATTATGTCTATACGAAAGATTTCGAAACAAATCAATGGCTGTGTTTTAATGACAGTATTATTACACACGTAATTTCATATATAAATATTAATTTATATTAAAATAAAATGTTCTCTATTATAATTTAAAATGAACTCTAAATTCAAATTTATGTTCGTATCTTCTATAGATTACACAAAGTGAACTTGAAAGATCGTATGGAAACAATGCAAAAGGAAATGAGAAAAGTGGAACTTCTTATTTGCTAACATATAGGCAAATTGATAATGATACAAATGTTTTACCAATGAATGTACATAATTTATCATCCGCTGAAAAGGTATATATAGACAAATATTTGAATTACAATTGATAATAATTCAGCAAGGCTCATATAGAAAAATCGCAACATTTGCTATAGCATTAATTGACATTATTTAGCTGTCAATTATTTACTTCTTATTGTATCATAAATAAGGCTACTCCCAACCGTCCGCTCGTGTCCACCATCCTCCGGATATTTAGGTTTTGGGTATTTCATTTAATATTAGATTAGATAGTTAGGTACTGAGTTTTTAGTTGAATTTAATTATAAGCTTTAACAGCTCATATATCTTTGCCAGTTTTGCCTTACCGATTTGAGTCAAGCAGCATATGTTATTGCTAATTTGTTGCTGCAATATAGCCGAGGTCAAAAAACACAAAATACGGGTACTCAAAGGATAAATGAAAAAAATATGATCCAAAGAAAGTGGCCGGAAGATGCGGTATCTAGACAGAAGAAAGGAGGCACGTAGATTGGTACACAAATGAACTGAAATATACCTCAAAATGAAAGTAGCCGTAGGATGTCAGATTTAGATAGTAGAGAGGAGGCATGCAGATACGAAGGCGAAAGATTAGTGACCAAAAATAAGCTCTAAAACTAAAGTAGTCAAGAGATACCAGATCAGTAATTATTGTGGCACCATGGGGCAGACATAACAAACCCCCACCACCTGACTTTGAGGTCATTGACCCTTTCTAGTGGTGGGGGGTTTATTATGGCTGCCCCATGGTGCCACAATATTCCAAATTCAAAATTATGATTTAAACTTAACACTATGATTTCAAAATTTAAAATTATGATTTAAACTAAGTGGTATTTTAGGATAGGAGTATGAAAGGTAAGTAAAAACATTCAAAATTTGAAACTATGATTAACCCATTAACGCGCAAATGCACATTTTTGTGAACACGTTTTCAAGTACAGAATTCTATTGGAAAAACAAAGTTATTTTTATCCAAAATCCTATGTAGGGGGTTTTCGAGGGTGCTCTTTCAGAATCTGCAACTTATTTTGTAAAAAAAAGTCAGTAAGTGTATTATTTTTGAGTTTTTTTTTTAAAAAAAGTCAAAAAATTTAATAAAATTTTTTTTTCAAATCAATTTTTGTTACTGTTTCTGTTTTTGGATAATCATATTACCGTCAGAAATCGCGGTCCGAATATCTGGCGTTTCCAAAACACTGGTTGTGAATCTTTTTTCTCCTTTTAGCTTTTCCAAAATGGCGGATTTTGTGAAACAGCGTAATGTTAAACTTCATGATTTTTTTTCTCGAAATGTATGAACTTAACGAAAAAATGTTATAGAACAAAAAATGCTTAGAATCATTCAAAAAATACGTATGAATTTTTTCAGAAGTTTTTGAACCAATTTTGAATTTGTTAATTTTTAACATTTTTGAAAAATCAAAAAATGTCTCAAAAACTTCTGAAAAAAATCATACATATTCTTTGAATGATTCTTAGCCCTTTTTATTCTATAAAATTTTTTCGTAAAGTGTATTTTTTTCGAGAACAAAAATTTTGAAATTATGCGTTACATAAACACACAAAACGTTGAATGGATTGAAGACTGTTGTAACAGGATGGCTAGTGAGGGAAAATCTCAACAAGCCACAGGCCAGTGATGCCCTAGAACACGGTGCCGCGGGTGTCAGACTAAAATGACTTACCCGGGGATCTGCTCCTGGAATCCCGAAAACAACGCGAAGATCGCACACGAACTTCGCTTTCCAACTAATTGGATCGCTGAGTGAAAAGCGCACGCTCGAAGAGTAAAGCGCGCGGCCGCTATGCTCAGATATGAAAACGACCGGCGGAGTCGTTTTCCCGCGGAGGCGGCGGTATCCGGGAGAAGGACAGGTTGTAATGAACAACGCGACGAGTAACTAAATATCACAGTATATTAAAATCATTAATAACTACACGCACAACGCACGTGCTGATTAGAACAGATGAGTTAGTTCGCGCGCGACCGTTAAGATTCAAACGCGCGAACGATACGGCGCGCGGCGAAGCTGCTATTCTCGCGCGCGGTGTTAAAGTACGGCGGGCTGACACACACCCGCACGTACACGGCACAGAAAGCTTGCACGGAGCGATTTCCGTGCGAGCCTTTACAATGAACCCGCGAGAGGAGAGTAGAAAACTTACGTTAGGAAGGAGCAGCCAGTGCACTCGACTCTCTCTCGCTTCCTGTCGCTCGCACAGCAGTTGCGCTCTCTTTCTCTCTCTCTCTTGTTCGCTGTATTGGGTCGGCAGGCGGGCTGGCTGCCGGCTCGTCGCTCGCAGTCTCGTGCGGCTCATGCGGCTCATGCGGCTCGGGATCGCTCTCTCTCTGTCTCTTTTTCGCTCGTACACTATATGCGGCGCCTCCACTACACTCGCGGGGTCTCACAAAGAACGATAGAACGGCGCGGACAAGTAAACTCAGGAGAGACACGGAGGAGATGTTTCACGCGCGATGGCAGACACGAAGATGGCTGCCGTGACTCCTATAAAGCCGTAGCAGCTTCGCGGGTACGCGACGGGCATATTACGCGTCGCGAGACCGTTCCAATCCAGTCAGGATGCTCGCGCGCTCGCGCCCCCGGTGAGCATGCCTGCTCGGCGCAGGCAATTCGAATCTCGAATTACCTAACTCGCGCACGCGCTACACTGTATAATCGTCATTCTGCCACTATAAATATGTAGTAAAATATAGCGTTGCCCAGTTCTCACCACGGGAAGGTAGGCGATGCAAGAGAACCTTCTTCTTTTTTTTATATATATTTTTTTATGTTTTATATTCTTTATATTTTTTATATTTTATTCTATTCTTTTGAATGTATAGAGAGAAAACAGTTTTTACAAACATGTAAACCACACACCTTGGAGAGCTTTCTAGTTCTTAGAGAACATTGTTTGTTAGAATAGTTTCTTTGACTTGCGGACTGAACGGCATTACTGAATTTATCATTACATGTTTTTTTTCCAAATAGCATTTAGCAATAGCCATACAATCATCTTTAGTACCTATTTTTTTGCTCTTACCTGCTGTTGCAACATTGTACAAGACAGTGGCGTTGGTAATTGCTATTTGGATACCTCTGATAAAAATGACCCAAGTGACCCACTGTCTTGTAAAATGTTGCAACAGCAGGTAAGGGCAAACAAATAGGTACTAAAGATGTTTGTATGGCTATTGCTAAAAGCTATTTGGACAAAGGAAAACATGTAAAGCCCAAATTCAGTAATGCAGTTCAATCCGCAAATCAAAGAAATTGTTCTAACAAACTAATGTTCTCTAAGAACTAGAAAGCTCTGCAAGGTGTGTGGTTTACATTTTTGTAAAAACTGTTTTCTCTCTATACATTCAAAAGAATAGAATAAAATATAAAAAATATAAAAAATATAAAAAATAAAAAAAAATATAAAAAAAAAGAAGAAGGTTCTCTTGCATCGCCTACCTCCCCATGGTTAGAACTGGGCAACGCTATATTTTACTACATATTTATAGTGGCAGAGTGATGATTATACAGTCTTCAATCCATTCAACGTTTTGTGTGTTTATGTAACGCATAATTTAAAAATTCTTTTTCTCGAAAAAAATACACTTTACGAAAAAATTTTATAGAATAAAAAGTGCTTAGAATCATTCAAAGAACACGTATGATTTTTTTCAGAATTTTTTGAGAAATTTTTTGATTTTCCAAAATGTTAAAAATGAAAAAATTCAAAATTGGTTCAAAAACTTCTGAAAAAATTCATACGTATTTTTTGAGTGATTCTAAGCATTTTTTGTTCTATAAAATTTTTTCGTTAAGTTCATACATTTCGAGAAAAAAAATCATGAAATTTAACATTACGCTGTTTCACAAAATCCGCCATTTTGGAAAAGCTAAAAGGGGAAAAAAGATTCACAACCAGTGTTTTGGAAACGCCAGACATTCAGACCGCGATTTCTGGCGATAATATGATTATCCAAAAACAGAAACAGTAACAAAAATTGATTTGAAAAAAAAATTTTATTAAATTTTTTGACTTTTTTTTAAAAAAACTCAAAAATAATACACTTACTGACATTTTTTTATAAAATAAGTTGCAGATTCTGAAAGAGCACCCTCTAAAACCGCCTATACAGGATTTTGGATAAAAATGACTTTGTTTTTCCAATAGAATTCTGTACTTAAAAATGTGTGCACAAAAATGTGCATTTGCGCGTTAATGGGTTAAAGTCACACACACACACACACACACAGACACACACACACACACACACACACACACACACACACACACACACACACACACACACACACACACACACACACACGCGCACACACACGCACGAGAGAGAGAGAGAATTTATTTAAAAACAATATTTATTTAAATTTAAAAAATAAACAAATAATATAAAACTTACAATTGCTGCAACTGCTGCTACTGATACTGCTATCGATACAACTTCTACACTACAGTACAACTTTTACATTACTATACACTTTTACAACAAACTTTTACACTACTATACACTATTTACAGAGCTTTTTATGTTTTTAGAAAAGATCCTGTTCATTCTGACAATGAACAGGATTTTCATTACAATCTGGGCAGAGCCAGAACCCGCACGCATCACAACGCCTCCACTGCCGGTTTCTTTGGCACCAGAATCGTTTAGCACAGCCGAAACAAAAATCGAAGTTCCGACGCGGCACATCAGCTAATTCTTGGCGGCGTTGTCGGCGTGCTGCCTGCTGTACTAGCCGTAGTTGCTCACGCAGCAACATTATTTCGTTGTCCCGCGCTTCTCTAAACACAGCACCGAGGTTTCTGTGAAAGCGTCGCCGAACATTGATGGCGCGTCTTAGCGCCACTTCATTCATCTGCGCGGGGTATTCCGGCACATACTCCCGATCACCGTCACCATCAATATCACCACCACCATCGTGATTGTTGTCGACCGTTTCCATGTCGGAGTCCACAATTTCTTACTGTTGTTGTTGTTCCACTATTTCTCCGTGCTCACTCGACAAATCTGACTCGTAGCCAGATTCAACTTCATCTTCGAAGTCGTCTTGCACAGCCTCTTCCTCCTCCGCGTCTTGCAGGAGGTCAGCAAGTGCGGCGTCCTCCTGAATTTGAATGCGCCTTTCCTCTTCCATTTGGATGCGCTGTTCCTCTTCAACCTGGATGCGGCGCTCTTCTTCTTCACGCTGTTGTCGTAGGAGGATGTCCTGATTTTGGAGGAACACCTGCATGACCTCCTCAGGTATCAACTCGTCGATGGGGATGCCTTGAAACTCTTCAAGCGGCAATGGTAGTGGTGGTGGCGAATTAGCCATTTCGTCCATGATGAGAGAGAGAGAGGTGTTGCCTCAATAAAATCTTACAGCAGACTGGTGGACAGCAGGGTGCTCTAGCCATCGTTTTTCCAAAAGTTAGCGAAAACTGATGATAAGCTACACTCTTATTACATTGAGAGTGTGTAGAAACTTGCTGAAAATTGGATTTTGCATTCATATTACACATGGCGTAGGAAGTAGGAATTATTTTTCAAGTAAATTCTAAAATCATACGATAATAAGAGATGGAACAAAACCCTCGGTTTACTCTTATTACGTCTGGCGAATACTCTAAAATTTTTTTCTCACGAAAACTTTCAATCTCAGCCGATACAAGAGACATTTGTCTACTATATTATCTAAATAATTTATAAATAATTTGAGAAAAGTTTATATAAGCACTGTTTCAGCGCTTATACAGCATTTTACCAAGAAATATTCTAAATTATTATTTTATGTTCATTATTGTTTATTTATTATAAAATTATGCTGAGGAAGTATTTATTTATTAATTATACATAAAAAGTTAATATTAATACACAATTAAATCGGCCCAAGTTAGCAGAGAAACATCTGAGCGAGTAGGTTTATTAAAAAGCTACGAAAAGTAGAATGATAGCCACTGCATTAGGACTATCCCACTAGCACGCATTAAGCTACACCTACTTTATGTGCATTGCCTTGAAGTTTTTTCGTTGGTTGACTCTTATCATAAGTGCAACGAATGAGGTGTCGTCGTTTTTATGCCAAGCAGGCCGTCATAATGGCGAACTGACCAGCCGACGTAATGGTCTATTTATGACTATACACATGTGCCACTTTCTTAACTTATATGTTCCTGATACATGCTGCGAAAAAACTGCAATAAAAATTCATTTATTATGATTTCCAAGTACACAAACTCCCCTTTACATAAACCTCAAGGCAGGATGAGAAAATAGAGAGAGTTTAGTACACTGATCGGCGTATTAGTACGGTATTGGTCCGATTTACTACTGGAAATTACGGTCAGATCGATTCACGGTATTAGACTTTTCTATAAGGTACCATATCGTCGCTTCCCGGTTAAAAGGCGTTATTTAAAAATCGGCCTGAAAAAGGCGTTATTTGGAAATCGACCTGAAGAAGGCGTTATCTTGTAATCAATCTGAAAAAGGCGTTATCTAGAAATCGTCCTGAAAAAGACGTTATCTAGAAATCGGCCTGAAAAAGGCGTTATCTCGGAATGAACCTGAAGAAGGCGTTATCTCGCGCGTAAATTTTTTTTACTTTAATTTAAGTTGGCAACACTGTCAACATTTTCTTTATTTAATTTCAGAAATATGTTATATGATAATAGTGTACAATTTTTTAAGTTAACTATACAAATGCGGGGCGATAGTAAAATTAATATTTTTTTTTTTTTATTAACGATTTTTTATACAATACTATATTGATTTTATAATAAATATATAATAAATATTTGTAATAACCAATATTATATAACTTTTTTTAAACACACCTCCCAAACAGATTTTTTCTACTACTTCTTTATACCATAAAGGAACGGAAAGTACTCGTGTACAATCCAAAACGACATCCCTTTTCTCGACATTGGGAATAAGAAAAGGTTTTTTCTTAATTCCAGAAACAAATGCTAAAAAACTGCCCTTTTTCAAATGCTGACCATTTCCCTTAAAAGTTACGTGAGTTTGAAGGTATGTTTCAGATACACCAAAAATGTTAAAAAGCGGTAAAAGCAATATCTCCAAACTCATGTAACTTTTAAGCACGTGTAAATTGCCGTACGAGCCGAAGGCGAGGCTGGCAAACATGTGCTTTGGATGGCCCTCTTTATCCCTGTGTTGCGTATATTATTTTTCACCATACCCGGGCCAATCGAGCGTCAATCTTCGCGCGTGCATAATTTCCTTCTTTATGCACGCGTAGCGTATACACTATTTTTCCTCACAAGTTACGGAATTACATTACGCAACGAGTGCGCAAAATAGGTCATCCCCGCACGAGTCGAGTTTATCGCGCGAGCACAGCACGGGCGATATATAAAAGAGACGAGTGCGGGTGATCTATTGCGCACGTGTGACGTATACTATTTCTCCTAATGAGCTGCGCAGAGTTCGATTTTGCACACTTATAGTTCTTAAATAATTATTTTCGATACAAGTGCGAAAAAGTGATTTTATCCTCGTGTGGACGTTTGCGCCCTAGCGAAGCGGGGGGGAAAAGGCCATACAAGGACAAAATTACTTTCTCACTCGTGTATTGAACACTATTTTTTGACACGACGCGTGAGAAGCTTGATTTAGGGCATGCTTTTTTATTAGAGCGTGTACGAAATGGAGCGTTACGCACGGAGTGTTAAAAAGTTCGTTTCCGAACGGCAACGCGTTCGGAATAGTATATTACACAACAAGGGAGGTAAAAAGTTGGCCAGTCCAGAGCAGGTGTGAATTGCCAGGCGAGCCGAAGGCGAGGGTGGCAAACACGTGCTCTGGGGTGGCCCTCTTTACCCCCAAGTTGTGTATACGATTTTTCATCATACCCGAGCCGAAAATACCACATTCGCGTTTCGGAGCCGGGAGCGAAAGTGGTACTTTCAGCCAGGGTATGGTGAAAAAATGAACTTTCCGCACGCCGTGGGGTATATATTTCTTTATTGGAACTTTGTTTATTGGAATAATTATATTAATAAAATTGGGAATAAGAAAAGGTTTTTTTCTTAATTCCAGAAGCAAATGCTAAAAATTACCTTTTTTCAAATGCTAGCCAATTCGGCAGGACAAATAATACAAAAATAAAAAAAAGAGATTTAAACTCGAATTAAACTAGAAAGCGAGATCTTTAATTTGCCTTTTATTATTCCTTTAAAAGTTACATGAGTTTGAAGATATGTTTAAGATACACCAAAAATGTTAAAAAGCGGTAAAAGCGATATCTCCAAACTTATATAACTTTACAAGAAATTAACATTTTTTATTTTTACAAAAAACTAAATGAAAGCTCTCGCTATCTAGTTTAATTATCTTTTTTGCCTTAAAAACAAGAGCTACTTTTTTGTAGATTTACTCATATATATATATATATGTGTTTGTGTATGTGTGTGTGTGTGTGTGTGTGTGTGTGCGTGCGTGTGTGTGTGTGTGTGTGTGTGTGTGTGTGTTATAAAATTAATATAGTATTGTATAAAAAAATCGTTAATAAAAAAAAACAAATATTAATTTTACTATCGCCCCGCATTTGTATAGTTAACTTAAAAAATTGTACACTATTATCATATAACATATTTCTGAAATTAAATAAAGAAAATGTTGACAGTGTTGCCAACTTAAATTAGAGTAAATAGTATATTACGATACGTGGGCCGGAAATTGGATTTCCGGGCCGTGCGTGGTATGACGCCCGAGGCGAAGCCGAGGGCGTCATAACGCACGGCCAGGGCATCCAATTTCCGGTCCAAGTATTGTATACTATTTTTCTTACTCCCCGGCCGAAAGTACGTTCTGTAATTGTTAAATAATTGATAAAATTGCGTTGTCGTCTGCTAGCTGTGTTTAAGTGTTAGTTTTTCTTTCGGCCCGCTCGATAGTAGTGCCTCTGTCGGCCGCTTTGGGTAGCTCGGTCGATATTACCGACTGTTTTTTCTTTCGGCCCGGCGTAGAGAGCTGGTTTTTTGGGCGTCTGCTACTTTCGCTATTGTACAGATGGTCTGATGCCCGCCCGACATTTGCAAGACCGAGGCGAAGCCGAGGTTTTGCTGGTCGGGGCGGGCATCAGAAACACATTCATTAAAAAAAGACAACACCACTTTTTATTTCAATTAACTCTTTTTTCTCGTCACACGTGCACTTTCCTCTGTCTATTTCGTACGTGTCTAACCTTCACACCGGCCAAACATATTTTTCTCGGACGCTCCCGTCCATACGTTTAAAAAACAATAACCACGATCAAACAAAACCACTTTTTATTTCAACTAACTTTTTTCTCGTCACCCGTGCACTTTCCTCTGTTTATTTCGTACGTGTCTAACCTTCACACCGCACAATAGTACATTACGATACGTGGGCCGGAAATTGGATTTCCGGGCCGTGCGTGGTATGACGCCCGAGGCGAAGCCGAGGGCGTCATGACGCACGGCCAGGGCATCCAATTTCCGGTCCAAGTATTGTATACTATTTTTCTTACTCCCCGGCCGAAAGTACGTTCTGTAATTGTTAAATAATTGATAAAATTGCGTTGTCGTCTGCTAGCTGTGTTTGAGACGTTTGAGTGTTAGTTTTTCTTTCGACCCGCTCGATAGTACTGCCTCTGTCGGCCGCTTTGGGTAGCTCAGTCGATATTACCGACCGTTTTTTCTTTCGACCCGGCGTGGAGAGCTGGTTTTTTGGCCGTCTGCTACTTTCGCTGTTACACAGATGGTTTGATGCCCGCCCGACATTTGCAAGACCGAGGCGAAGTCGAGGTTTTGCTGGTCGGGGCGGGCATCAGAAACACATTCATTAAAAAAAGACAACACCACTTTTTATTTCAACTAACTCTTTTTTCTCGTCACAAGTGTACTTTCCTCTGTCTATTTCGTACGTGTCTAACCTTTACACCACACAAACATATTTCTTCGAACGCTTCCGTCCGTACGTTTACTTAATTGTTTCTACACGACTCGAAAGTACGTGTAGGAAACAAGAGGAAAAAACAATGACCACGATCAAACAACACCACTTTTTATTTCATTTAACTCTTTTTTGTCGTCACCTGTGCACTTTCCTCTGTTTATTTCGTACGTGTCTAACCTTCACACCGCACAAACATCTTTCGTCAGACATGCGCGCGGGCGCTCAAGCGCCGCGGGTCAGGAAATTTCGGCAGCCAATCAGAGCGCGCGGTTGGTCTAAAATAGGATGCGAAAGTTTCTCTTTCGGCCCGGAGATGCGGGCCGAAAGTACGTACTTTCGGGTGGGCGAGTAAGAAAAAAAATTTACGCGCGAGATAACGCCTTTCAGGTTCATTCTGAGATAACGCCTTTTTCAGGCCGGTTTATAGATAACGTCTTTTTCAGGACGATTTCTAGATAACGCCTTTTTCCGCATATTTATAACTTTCATTAACAATTAATTTTGTTATTGATTCGGTATTAGTAAGGTATTGGTACAGATATCTTGAAATTTTACATAAACATTAATTCGCGGTATTGTGCTTTATTGTTAGGTGCAACATTCTCTTTTTATTGGAGGTATTTTGGAACCTCACAGATCGATTGATTTCGTTATCGATATATCGATTGAACCAATCGTTACAACTACTTGAACTCTTTTCGCTGTTTGTTTCTTATGACAAGTACAAGGGGTGAGACATTATCACTTGTATGACTAGTAGTTCGTTATAATAGTCATCTGATCAGATAGTATAATGACTATTACATATGCGACACCTTCTTAGCTTATATGTTCCTGATACATGCTACGAAAATCTACAATAAAAATTAATTTATTGTTATTATCAAACACACAAATCACCCCTTCATGTAAACCTCAATACAGGATGAGAAAATAGAGAGAGTTTGGTAAACTGATCAACGTATTGGCTCGATATTGCTATGATTTTCCACTGGTAATTATAGTCAGATCGATTCGCGGTATTAGACTTTTTTATAAGGTACCATATCTTCTTTTAAATGAAGATGTTTTGGAACCTCATTGCTTGATCGATTTCGTTATCGATACATTGATCAGTCTAATCGATGATTATATCAGCTCACGGTATTATACTTTTTTACTAGCTACTTTACCCTCTAACCGTTCCGCATATTTATAACGTTCATTAACCAATTAATTTTGTTATTGATTCGCTATTAGTAAGGTATTGGTAAAGATATCTCGAAAAGTTACATTCAGATTAATTCGCGGTATTGTACTTTATTGTTAAGTACAATATCCTCTTTTTATTGGACGTATTTTGGAACCTCACAGGTCGATCGATCTCGTTATCGATGTATTGATCGACTCAATCAATTTTCGTATTAGTCAAGAGTAACATAGTTTTTACTACACAATATATTCTTCTACCAGGTGTATTTTATAATTTGTTTATAAAATATTATTTATGGATTTTCGTTTGGTTTTTGTAATTCTATGTTTCATAAAATATTTTACGAAGCTGTTCCATTATAAAATGCTGAGTTGTGATTATTCTTGTATGCTCTTGAAATACTAAAAAGTGTCTATCACTTCAAAAGATGTTATTTTTTAGTGCATTCTTTCATCCCACCACTGTCACCGATTTACGTGGTTTCAAAGCTCTTTGGCGGGTATATAAGCACCTATGGTACCACGTACATAACAGTTCACTCTGTCTACACTCTTCGAAAACCACCAAAGATTAGTTGAATCAGTAGTCTAGTAAGATACATATAAAATACTTATAAAATATAATTCGAGGCCTCATAGATTTCAACACCAGCATATACATACACCAAGGTGAGTTTTTAAAGTATTGATATTGTTTCAAGTTAAATTATTAATGAAAAGTATCTTATTAAGCGATTCATATTTTAATAAAATTACATGGAAATGATTAGAGTATTTTTACATATTCTTACAATTTAAATAATTTTTCGTAGATACAGACATCACTAGCACTTATACTACAATGGATTCACGTGGAGAATTATTAAGAATTATAAGGGTTATTTATCGTATTGCAATCGTAAGGTATAACATTATTAGAACATTTTGTGACAATCAATGGCTTAAAAATTTAAAAACACTTTCTGAAGAGACATTGATTAGAAAACTACGGTTTATTATTAGTCTTTGTTCGTTACGAACAATTTTATACATTTATAAACGAGGTATTTTAAATAACAAGAAAACAATCTTTATACTTGCTGAACACTTCAAATCACCAAATTTACACGATTCACCATTTACTACCGATATCATGCGACAGTACAACCACTTCAAACGTAAGTAAATTTCGAACTTATTAATATGATTTACTTACTTAAAATAAATATTCAAAATTTTACAGAACTTGATAGTTTTTATAATGATGATGATGGAGACGATGCGCTCTTCGAAAATATCACGTCTGGTACGATAAGTGATGTCTTTTTATTTTCTATTGACACCCTATATACTAATCTTATTTAATAATTCGTTTTTCAGATAATACAGATAATGCTACAGACGTAATATTTGATCCCGAGGCTGGACCTTCAACTAGTTCATTAAGAGGTACACATAATTAAGCATAAACTAATTTATTATCATATACTTATATAATGTTTAATAATATTTTTCGTTTAGATAATACCTATGAGAAACAGCCTGTATTGAGTTTGAAGACAAATTCTCATAGTAGAAGTACCAACAGAAGCAACAGCAGAAGCCGTAGCAGAAGCAGTAACAGAAGCAGTAGCAGAAGCAGTAGCAGAAACAATAGCAGAACCAGTAGCAGAAGCAGTAGTAGTAGTAATAGTAGCACCAGCAGTATCAGCAGCACTAGCAATAGAAGTACTAGTAGCAGAAGTAGTACGTATAATTCATCAGACATGAATACTGGTTCGGATGAAAACAGTAAATATATTTAATATATGAGTACTTGATAACATTTTTTATTTGTACATATAGTTAAAAATTTGCAGAGCGGAAGAGGGAATGAGCATATCGTAGAAGAAGAAGAAAATAGAGAAGAAAACGTAGAAGAGCCACACATCCTAATAACAGACGAGACTACAAGACATTATCGGTGCTTTGGTATTGAAGGTAGAGAAATGCGTGTTCAAATTCGACCACCACCTTCTGGAGTCAATGTTTACGAGTGGCTCGAGAGTGCAATGCAGGAATTGTACGGAAAATTATGTGGTACAGCAACACCCGAAGATTTTATTGGCGTAACTCTTTCATCCGAAAGATTTCTTCACGGTCCTGCATGGATTTCATTTAGACGCGTGAGTGATTTATCTACTAATGATTTATGGGATAAGCTAGCAAGCGTTGCACAAAGCGCTGATAATTTTGAAATTGATGATACATTATTAGTATCTTGTAGCATTGTATCTGTCCCTGGAGGTCGTGGTCGCGTAGCTTTAACTCATGAAAGTGTTTTTAAGCGTTCTATATCAAAAATAAAAAACGATGATAATTTATGTTTACCAAGATCTTTAGTAGTTGCATATGTGCATACGATACGGGGGCAAATACGTTCAGGAGTACTTCAAAAAGAGTGGGAAAAAATTAGAAACAGTCGTAAAAAGGTATCAAACTGAATGTGCACAAAATCTTGTACGCGATGTTGGTGTAATTATACCCGAAGGAGGGGTGTGGATTAGATGAAATTCACACATTTCAGACATTTTTTGCTAGAATAGGTATTGCCATCGTTATCTACTCATTTCAAAGATTTGGACGTGGTGATAAACCATTGTATGACGGTTCAAAATTTGTTTTCGATACGAATAATATAATTAAACATACTCTAAGGATTATATATTACGAAGCATCACATCATTATCAACCAATATTAAATTTGGCTGCTGCTGCCGGTAGTAGAGGTTACTGCATACCATGTAATATAATTTTTACGTGTGAAGAAAATCATAAATGCTCACAAAAATGTAGCAAGTGTTTTCAAAAACCTCCTTGTGATACTGAAAATGTTAAAATTAACTGTAGATTTTGTGCTAGAGATTTTTTCGGTAATATTTGTTATAGAAATCATCAAAAACCAAAATCTTTTGACAAAAAACTGTCAATCTGCCAGAGTATAAGAATTTGTACAATGTGTAATAAAACAGTTAGAGTAAAAGAAGAAAAACATGAGTGTGGAAAAACATTTTGTAAAGTTTGTAATGAAATATTACCTACAGATCATTTTTGTTACGTAAAACCAATTGAATCAAGTAAAATTTTAAAAACTTTATTTTTCTTTTATGATTTTGAGACACAACAATGTGAAAGAGTAGATGGAGATGACAAAATTAGAATACATGTACCAAACTTGTGTATTGTACAACAAGTTTGTAGTTTTTGTGATAAAAATACAGACATTTCGACATCGTGTACATATTGTGGTATTCGGGAATATGTATTTGATCGTGACCCTGTCAAACAATTTACAGATTTAGTGTTTGCGAAAAGAAGAGTATTTAAGCAGATTGTTTGTATAGCGCACAATGCACAAGGTTTTGATGGACAGTTTATTCTAAAATATATTGCTGAGCGGGATGACATTCGTGTTAAACCATCTATTATATTAAACGGTACAAAAATAATTTTAATGGAGCTTATGAATGTTAAATTTTTAGATAGTTTGAATTATCTTCATATGCCTCTTAGTGCTTTACCTAAGGCTTATGGTTTAATACAGATTGAGAAAGGCACGCTTCCACATTTATTCAACACGCCAGAAAATTAAAATTATATTGGTGAATTACCACCTCTTTCATCCTATTCACCAGATACTATGAGTGTTATTGAGAGAGGGAATTTATTAGAGTGGTATAACGATAAGAAAGAACAGCATTACGTCTTCGATTTTCAGAAAGAAATTTTGAAATATTGTAAATAAGATGTTAAAATTTTAAGGCTAGCATGTTTGGCTTTTCGAGAAACTTTTTTAAATTGTTCTAAAGTTGATCCTTTTACTGAAGCAGCTACAATTGCATCGTCTTGTCTTCGTGTGTATAGAAAAAACTTTTTAAAACCAAAAACTATTGGCATTATACCTCAAGGTGGATACAGGCGAGCGAATAATCAATCACTTAAAGCATTATTATGGTTAAAATGGATGGAAAAGGTTATGAATTGTGAAATACAACATGCTGATCGTTCTCATGAAAAACGACTTCCAGAGGGGCCAATAGTTGATGGTTTTCTATCACCTTATCAAAATAACACTCATAGTAAGGGTATAGTATTACAGTTTCACGGGTGCTACTGGCACGGGTGTCCAAGATGTTACCGAATTAACAGAGACACGCGTTTGGTAGTGGGTAAGGAAATATTGGATGATAGGTATGAAAGAACCTGCAAAATTTCTGAAAAAATTAGATCATATAATTATTATCTTATAGAAAAATGGGAGTGTGAATATGAGAAAGAGTGTTTAGAAAATGAAAGTATGAGTCACTTTGTACAACAGGCCAAACTTAAAATGTATGAACCCTTAAATCCTAGAAATGCTTTCTTTGGTGGAAGAACAGGCAATACAGTTAAAGTTTATGACGCACAGGATCACTAAAAAATTAAATACGTTGATGTTTGTTCACTTTATCCGTACATATGTAAACGAGGCAAATACCCTGTTGGTCATCCAAAAGTATATGTTGGCGAAGAAGAGTGTCTTCAATTGATTGGTAATATAAATAATATTCATAAAATCGATGGACTTATTATGTGTACCATATTACCACCACGCAATTTATATCACCCGGTTTTACCTGTAAAAATGGATGGTAAATTAATTTTCCCACTATGTCGAAAGTGTGTAGAAGATAAAGTACAAGAAGATTGTATGCACGAAAATGAAGAAGACAGAGTATTTATTGGTACATGGGTATCTGAGGAGGTAAAAGAAGCTGTTGAAATTGGCTACAGAATTAGAAAAATTTTTGAAATTTGGCAATATAAAATTACACAATATGATCCTGCTACTGGTCAAGGTGGATTATTTACAGGTTACATCGATGAATTTTTTAAACAGAAAACCTATGCATCTGGATTTCCTGCGGAATGTAACAATGATCCAGAGGCAATAACGCAGTATATTCAAGACTTTGAACTAGCGGAGGGTATAAAACTGGACAAGAGCCAGATAAATCTTAATCCTGGGAAAAGGTCTGTAGCAAAACTTTGTCTTAATTCTTTATGGGGCAAATTTGGACAAAGAGAGAATATGCCAAAAACAGAAATAGTGACAGATCCTCAAAGACTTGTAGAAATGTTAACCAACTCTGAAGTCGAAGTTATGGCGTATTTACCCGTTAATGATTACACCCTGTACGTCTGCTGGCAATACACTGAAGAAGCAATGGAAACATCACATACTACTAACGTTGTTGTTGCTGCTTATACCACAGCACAGGCCCGGTTGAAACTTTTCAGTTACTTGGAACACCTAGGAGAACGCGCTTTATATTATGATACAGATTCAATTATTTGATACACAGGAGTATGAACCACCTACGGGAACACTTTTAGGAGAAATGACAGATGAATTGTCATGTTACGGTATAGAGAGTTATATAACATCTTTTATATCAGGGGGGCCAAAATTTTATGCTTATAAGGTTAAGAAATCTGACGGCACAATATGGAATTATGAATAATTTCATATTGTTAAATAGCATAAGTGAATTAATTGTATTCATGTGTCAAAACATTTGTAAATACTTAATAAAACGCTTATCCTTCAATCAAAACTGCTTGTTTCTCAATTAATCTTATTTCAATGTAATAAACCTAACAAAAAAATAAATTTTTTTAATGCGGTGGTGGTGAAAGACTCAAGAAGTGTATTAAACAGTCTGATATACCATATTAAGCTTATTGATTCACATCAAGCTTATCGATTCACATTGAGCTTTTCAATTCACATTAAGCTTTTTGGTACACGTTGATAGCGTTTATCACAAGTTTTATAGCTTGAAAATAGTTTGTCACTTCGTCAGCAATCTGATTTCTCGAGCAGCTTGTGACACGCGCGCCGCCGCCCGCCACCGCCGCAAACCTCGAGATTTATAAAAATATTATTTGCTTTGATGAAAACAGTTTTTGTCATGGATCCACGGTGGAAACATTCTTGGACATCTATGGTTTGTGGTCCCACATCATGTGGGAAAACCGTGTTTGTTAAAAACTTTTTAAAACATATAGATAGTATGAGTAACATACACTTTGACCGAATAATAGTTTATTATTCCGAATGGCAATTAACGTATCAAGAACTGAGTGATGATGTCGAATTTCACGAGGGTTTACCAAAAAATTCAGACTTTGTCGACGATCCTATACCAAAATTGATAATTATAGACGACTTGATGAGGGAGTCTTCGGGTGGTGGTGGTGGTGGTGGCGTTATTGCCAATCTTTTTACCAAGGGTAGTCATCATAATAATTTAAGCGTAATATTCATCACGCAAAACCTTTTCCATAAGAGCCAGCGTGAAATCTCGTTAAATTCTAATTATATAGTTATTTTCAAAAACCCTAGAGATAAATCTCAGATACAGTATCTAGCTCGCCAAGTGTGTCCTAAAAATCCACAATTTCTACAAGAGACTTATCTTGATGCAACTAAACAAGCACACTCCTATTTATTACTTGACTTACGCCAAGATACACCTGATAATTGTCGTTTTCGTAGTAATATATTTCCGTTTGATAAATATCACTATGTTTATGTTCCCAAGAAATCTATAAAAGGTAGCGAACTTGGGAATAATATACCAGTCATACGATTGTAATGGGTTCGAGTAGACGCAAGCGTCTTGGACAAAAAAATTTAAATACTTTAAAATCTCTGCTTCATTTCGATAAAAGTCAACGACGTGTTTTATTACGCGAAGCAGATAAAAAACTTGTTATTCTCATTTGCGAATGTGGCTTAAATATTTTACGTGGTAACGTTCCTTTGAACAAAAACTATAATTAAATTATAAACTATAAAACTATATTTTATTCTTAAGAAAATTAACTGATTCTTCGCAAAGTTTGAAAAATAAAAAAAAGTTGATTATCAAATACCAGACTTGTTTACCACTCATCTTGGTACCTGTGATAAAACTATGGAGCATGCAAGAAAAATGATTTCGATCCCTGAAGAAAGTATAAGCAATTTACACCATCGTTTATCAGATGAAAAATTGGTTACTATGCAAACACCGGGTACACCTTTGTCGCGACTAGACAAAGAAATGAGCGAAATTATAAATTCGACATCAATTCAAGATGATCGTGAAAAATATGCGATGTACCAACAAGCATTAGACCGTTTTATGTATTATAAATCAAATGATGGTGCAAAAAAGTTTCACGTGAGCGATGTAACCACCCCTGGAGATATCGATAAAGTAAGCAGAGTAAATAATAACGAAGATACCAATGAAGATAGCAGAAAAGTAGATGATAACATAATAAACAGTGTACCGTCAACGCTTCGATTTAAAGCAAAACAGTTATTACTGCGATTGTCTGCTTCTGGTGATGTCACATGGGATGATCTTGGTAAGATTACCATAGATGGCAGTGTCGTCAAAGGTGGAAATATAGTAGATTTGATTAACGATGCTCTGAGAAATAGAAAACAGCCGTTGTCAAGTGGTTATAGGCAGTTTACCGAAGCGCTTCGCAGAGCAAATATACCACGAGAATTTATTGGTAACAATAAAATTTGGGAACTTGTTTCTTCACCACAACCTGATAGTGACGACGACGAAGAAGAAACTCAACAATCTAATAGTGAAGAAACAAATGAAAAACCAGCCAATAGAGCAACACCAAGAAAGTTGAAAAAAAGATTACACCCCCAAGAAACACCTAGACACGTTACAAAAGTTCGTATTTTTCCATGGGATCGCCTAGAGTAAACATTGAAGAAGATTTGATCACACACCCAGAATCAAGTCTTGTAGATAATTTAATCAATTCTTTACCTTTTGAAATACATGCTCCAGGATACCATTTTTGTGGACCTGGTACACGTCTAAACGAGAGGTTAGAGAAAGGTGAGAAAGGTATCAACCCACTTGACGATTATTGTCGTGAACATGATATAGCATATGCAAACAGTAGTGATCGTAGCAAAACTGATTGTTTGCTGGCTAAATGTGCCTTTGCACGTTTATTGTCTGAAACAGCTACAACTAACGAGAGAGGTGTGGCTTTAGTCACAACTTGTTGTATGATAAGTAAAATAACTTTTGACAAGTTTTCTTTGTACATTAAAAAAATAATTAAAAGAAACGTAAAAAAGAAACTAAAAAAGTTTAAGAATAAGATAAATGGAAAAAACGTTAAATAATTTTTTCTATCGACCACCGAAATCACCAGCCTATGCTGGAGCGTACAACCTTTTAAAAACAATTGGTAAAAAACACGATCGCAAAAAATTTATCAAATGGCTTGAAAGTCAGGATGCTTATACTCTACATAAACCTGTACGCCGTCATTTTCCGCATTGGTCTTATGACGTTCGTAACCCTTTTAATGTGTGGGAAGGAGATCTCGCTGATTTACGATCATTAAAAACCTATAACAATGACAACACATACCTACTTGTGGTTATAGACGTTTAATCAAAATTTGCATGGGTTGAACCTATTCGTAACAAAACATCGAAAAGTGTCGCTACAGCATTTGAATGTATTTTAACACGTTGTAAAGGACAACACCCCATGCTCTTTCAAACTGATAAAGGTAAAGAATTTCTCGGCAAAGCGATGCAACAAGTTTTGAAAAAGAATAGTATAAACTATCGTGTAGTTAGAAATCCTGATATTAAAACAGCTGTGGTTGAAAGGTTTAACAGAACATTGAAGGATCGACTATGGCGATATTTTACTCATACAAATACGTACAGATATATTGATATTTTACAAAAAATTGTTGCTGCTTACAATAATTCTTGGCATTCTGGTACTAAAATGACTCCTGCTAAAGTTAATTTGTACAATGCCGTAAAAGCATACCAAAACCTAGCCCAACGATACAACACGACCCGTATTCGATACCCTAAATATAAGGTGGGTGACTTTGTACATGTCAGTCGCGCCAAACTAGTGTTCAAGAAAGCATATGAAAGCGGATGGACTTTGGAATTATTCCGAATTATACGTATATCTACTAAACGCCAACCGCCTGTTTATACTTTGGAAGATCTTGACGGTGAACCAATCGAAGGTTTTTTCTATGAAGAAGAGCTTTCTAGAGTACAAAAAGATTTGAATACAGAATCATTTCAAATAGATAAGATTCTTAAAACTAAAGGTAAAGGGAAAAACAAAAAATATTTTGTAACTTGGAAAGGTTATCCCGATAAATTTAATTCCTGAGTTTCAGCAAATAATTTAAAAAAGATATAATGAAAGAACAATTTTACATAGTATTATTTAGTAACAGCAGCATGTATGTGTTTCCTGAAAATAAAACAACACATTTTATCACACAGCTACCTCAAAATATTTATTTACACGGTGAGTGGTCTGTAGCTCTATGTGAGATTCAGATACCCCACACATTTCAACATATTTCGCTCGATAACTATGAGGGTATGGTCTGTGTAAAAACAACTGAGTCGTTTTCACCAAATGATTTGAGACACGAATCAATAGAAAATGATGTTATTGCACACTTATCTCCAGGAATTTACACAGATATGGAAAATCTTTTACAGGAAATAAATAATTTACCTAACATAAAAAATCACTTACAATTCAAAGCACAACGTGGAGGGTTTATAGAAATTGAACGAACTTGCCAGGATACTTGTGACACGAGTTTTCATAGTTTAATTTTGTCTGAAAAACTCTTGAGAATTATTGGCTTTGAAAATCATAATCTTGAAAAAATTAGAGATACAGTTACCGGTCAAAGACCTGCCGATCTTATTAGCGGTTTACCATCAATAATAAGAGTGTATAGTGATATTTGTGAACCTTACATTACAGGTGATGTACACACCTCTTTTACGCATAGTTCCTCTTAATATGAACGAGTATAAATATGGTAGCATTGAGATTAAAAACTTTATCACGCCAATGTATATTCCATTGTTATCTACGTCATTTCAATCGATCACAATAGATATAAAGGACCAAGATGGAAATCCTATAGCATTCGATTACGGTACGTTGACAGTAACACTTCATTTTAAGAGAACAGTATAAGATGGGTTATTTTGAAACAATTTATGATAACCAAAGTGCCCACGATCCTTTCAATAATTATATTACAATAGATACATCTATGCAAAAGGGAAAAGGTGTTGGAAGCTTTTTAAAAGGTGTCTATCGTAGTATTTCACCGTTTGTAAAAAAAGGTGGTAAGGCTCTAGGAAAAGCTGTTGGTAAAGAGGCTTTACGAACAGGTGTAAATATTTTAGATGACATTACACATGTAAAACTTTTAAAGAATCTTTTCGCAATAATATTCGAGAATCAGGAAAGAATCTCAAAAGAAAAGCCGAAGAAAAATTGGATAATCTGATAAGTGGCTCAGGATATAAAACTAAACGTCGGGCCCAGAAACAACAGTTGACTAAGAACTCTGATGCCGTTAACACCAAAAGTAGAAAACGTTCCAAAATTAAACCAAATAAAAAATTTGGTATTAAAAAAAACACTGTAAAAATAAAAGGAAAACTTTGAAAGAAAAACGTACTGCACGAGATATTTTTGAAGAATAATGGCTTTTCTGCATAGTGGTTCGTGTGCATGTCTTAAATCTGAAGTGAATTTATTTAGTGTACCCCCTACTCAAACAACGATTGAAAATTCAAATTATGTTCAATATAAGCCAATATCGTCGCTAACTGAAGGGTCGCCAATAGAGTTTTCTATACCGGGAACTAGTGAATAAAACCTTGCACATACTCTGCTTAGTGTTCGTGTAACTATCGCACAAACAGTAATACCTCCTGAAACCATAGATAAAAATACCTTAAAAAATGTTGGTCCTATAAATAATTTTATGCACTCGATATTTAATCAAGTTGATGTGTTGTTAATGAAAAACCTGTTTCCCCGCCCAATAACGTCTACGCTTATCGATCATACATTGAAACTTTATTAAACTATGGGTCTGCAGCTAAAAAATCTCATATCACCAGTGCACTATGGTACACCGACACTCCTGGAAAAATGGATGCTACAGATGACGAAAACGAGGGTCTTAGAAACCGCCGAATCCCTATGGGCGATGAGAAAAACATAGATATGATTGGGTATTTACATTGTGATGTTTTCAATCAAGACAAATTATTAATTAATGGTGTCGAAGTACGTGTGCGGCTCGTACGATCACGAGATAGTTTTTGTCTTATGGACCCGACAGGACTCTACACCGCTCGAATCACCGAAGCTGCTCTCTTTGTACGTCGTGTCAGACTTAGTCCAAGTATTATATTGGCTCACGAAAAAGCACTTTCGAAAACAACAGCTAAATATCCCCTCACACATGTAGAAGTAAAAGCTATTACAATGCATAGTGGTATTCATGGAGAAACATTGGATAATGTCATTTTAGGTCAATTACCAAAAAGAATTATTGTTGGCTTTGTAGAAAATAAAGCTTTTAACGGTGATAAGGGTCTCAATCCATTTAATTTTAAAAATTTCAATATAAATTATTTGTGTCTCTACATTGATGGCGTACAAGTACCGTCTAAACCATTACAACCTGATTTTAAAACGAATAATATGTATGTTGATGAATATCATACTTTATTTTCTGGTACAGGTATACATTATTTAAATGAGGGTAATTCCATTTCACGGGAAGCTTATGCCAATGGATATTGTCTTTTCGCTTTCGATTTAACACCTGATTTATCAGCAAATCAAGACACACATTGGAATCTAGTAAAACATGGTAGTGTGAGAATTGATGTTCGTTTTGATGATCCGTTAAGCAGTACAGTAAATTGTATAATTTATGCTGAATATGAAAATATACTTGAGATTGATTCGTCACGTCAAGTTCTCGTGGACTATAGTGGGTGAGATGGTGGGGGAAAGTAGTAGTAGTGGGGGGGGGGGGGGTAAAGGTTATTGGTTTGGAAATGTTTCTGATATGTCAGTCGTTGATTGGACGTTGATTTGTTCAAAACTATGAAGATAGATATCGTCGTAGATATACAGTGTGTCAAAGATTATAAAAACCGTCCGGTACCAAAAGAAGTGGCAGTTCTTTCATTAAATCAAAATTTCACAGGACATTGGCTTGTTTCTCCGAATAGACAAATAACTGCACTATGTCAAGAGGCTAGAAAAGAAAACGATTGGTTATCACGAAACCATCACGGCATGGACTGGCTTGATCAAGGTGTTTCCGAAAAAGTCTTGTTCAAAAACCTAGAAGAAATTTGCGAGAGCAAACAATATTTATGTTCGTGGTGGCATGAAAGTGGCGATTTTACGAAAAATCACTACACGACACATTATAAATTTAGAGTTTGAGGAAGATTGTCCACCATTTCACAAACTTACAGCATCTGGTAATTACTGCATGCAACATTCTTTAAAATATGGTTTTTGAAAGTTTAGTTGTGCTTTGAATAACGTCTCTAAGTTAAAAACGTGGTTGAAAACACGTGGTAAAACTGAAGCTGTTGGTGAAGAGTTTATCTTTGAACCACCTATTAACCTCTGTGATGAACAATATACAAATTCAACGGATTTTATCTCGAATTCCTGTTCACGCTGTGGGGGTCTTTGCGGCAGATCAAATTCCTCTGGTCTGGATGAGACCGACAGCTTTTATTTTCAACACCCAAAGGCACGGTAAACCAGGCTTGCATTGGGTAGCAATTTACGTCAATAAAAACGGTGATGCCTGGTACTTTGATAGTTTTGGTGTACCTCCTTACATACCCGATCATATAAGCCGTATTCGGAGAAATGTTAGAAAATTTCGATGGAATTCATGACAACTACAAAGTGAAACTTCAGATACATGTGGCTATTTTTGTCTCATGTTTTTACATTACATGTCTGTGGGCCTTGGAATTGGACATTTTCTCGAAAACTTTTCTTGTAACTTACACAAAAATGATCAAATTGTTAGAAATTATGTTTCAAAATTGCATAGGGGCACATTTCCCCACTACCATTACCAACCCCTCCACTACTAACACATCCCGCTACTATCCTACCCTTCAAATAGAAAACCCCTCCACGATCCGAATGAATAGTATAAAAAAGAGCGTCTACCACAACCTATTCATTAGTTCACACGATCACTCCTGCTGAAAATAATACACAAGAATGGCTGGTCAAGGCAAGCGTAAATACAAGGCAATGGCAGGTCAAGAAAGTGTTTCCAAATATCATTGTCGTCATCAACTGTTGCCAATCGTGTACGGACTAAACAAATCTTATACTAAGAAAATTACAATTGGTCTAGAAAATAAGGAAATTGGTGGTGAATTTCTACCTATCATCCGTCTTAGTGGTGACGACTTTTTTGGTATACCATTTACTATGTCTGACTGGCGTTTATTTGAAGAAATTTTTCCAGTTATTGATAAGTTCTTTGAAACTGAAGATGGTGATATGCTGGATAAAAAAAGCCCTTTAGCCGTTTTAGCATAAGGCTTATTATGAGATATGGCGACAAGGCAATTGAACTTGTAGTAGAAGAAGATTCACAGACGTCGGGTGATCGAACACCAAAGAAATAGTACCGACGTAGTTTAGTATTTAAAAAAGTTTCTTTTGATAGATTAAAAATATTAAAACAATGTATACGTGTGAGAGATTTTTATTAGATGTAACATGTAACATAGAATATATTATTAATACACTTTGTCATTATTTCAAAGAAAAATTGCAAGAATCGCAATCATCACAATATATAGATTTTTCTAAGGATGATTTATGAACTAATGCGGAAAAATTCGGCATACCTGATTCTGATAAAGTTTATGATGAAATAATGATTAAAAAAAATGATATACCGATATCAATACCCATTCATGATGTTAAGTCTTTAATATATGAGCTTGTATCATTACATTTAGAAAATATTATATTTTTAATGAATAAAAAGATTTAAATGTATCAAACTTGTTTTTAGTTACCTTTTATACTCCTATCCTAAAATACGACCTAGTTTTCTTGCAGATAAAGTTTAATGTTATAGAGTTAAATTGTAAAGTTAAATTTTAAATCATAGAGTTCAATATTATATAAATTTTAAAAGTTCAAGTTATATTTTAAATTTTGAAATCATAGAGTTAAGTTTAAATCATAATTTAAAATTTTGAAATTATAGAGTTAAGTTTAAATCATAATTTTAAATTTTGAAATCATAGAGTTAAGTTTAAATCATAATTTTGAATTTTGAATATTGTGGCACCATGGGGCAGACACAACAAACCCCCGCCACACCCAGGTGGGAGGGGGAGGGGATGTATAATAAATACCCCCTCCACCAGGGTGTGGTGGTGGGGGGTTTGTTTGTCTGCCCCATGGTGCCACAATAACTACTAGGATCCAGGATAAAAACAGAAGCCCAGTACTGGCCTTTAGGGTGGTGCAGCGCCCTAGGGCACCGGACTTGTACGGGCACCGAAAAACTTTAATTTTTATATATTAAAAAAAGTTGAAGCTCTAAATCATAAATACCCAAACTTCGAGTTCCACGTAGAAGAAGCAGGCACGCAGACAGGTGTGAGAAAGCAAGTTGACAATTAAATAAACTCCAAAAACCAAATAGTCGCATCCCGCGGCTGTTTGGATTTTGGAGTTGATTAAATAATCAACTTGCTTTCTCCTGCTCTTTCGCGTGCATTCCTCTTCTATGTGGAACTCTCAACCCTCGTCTATTTGGGTTTTGGAGTGTATTGCATATCAAGTTAGCGTATGATTTGAAGCGATTCAACAATTTTTTGTTAATTATAATATATTCGAAACCTCACTGCTGGCATCCTTAACGGCTAATTAAGCGGCAAAGATTGGTTGGATTATTTATTTTTTATGAATTGATTACACTGCATGTTATAAGGAGCTGGTCCGTTAACTTAATGTGAAAGTTAGCGAGCCACATCCCATTTTTTTTAAATGAAGTATAGCTAATGTATTTATGTTATGTCTAATTAACGGCTAAATACGGCAATTATTAATGCTATGGTAAAAATTGTTATTTTTAAAATGCAGCCACTAACATATCATGCGTGGATTTATTCATCATTAATTTGCGTATTATATTTAATTATCTATAAGAATAACAGTAGTATAGCTATGCCGGTTCTGCGACCCCCCACCACTCAGCCACCGGCCGACCTGTGTAGCCTTCTGATTGGTTGAGACGGGAAGGTGAGGCTCTACCCTTCTATTTATAATGACGTCATCGAATAAAAATTGTTAGTATTTTATTGTCACATTTTTGTATGACGGTCAAAAGTTTATTTACGAGCGACTCCCGGCGGCGGGCGGCGGCGGCGGCGCGCGCGCGGGGACTAGCATCTTACCGCGGTGACAAGCTGGACGACCGCGGAGATGAGCTGATTCGCGCGGCCATGAGCAAATTACCGCGGTGGCTAGCTGATTTCCGCGGTCATTAGCATACACCGTGTGTAAATATATTTACCGCGTTGATGAGCTGACTTTAGCGGGTATTAGTCTATCGCCGCTGGTAAGATATTTACCGCGCGTTTATTTTTTCGAGGTGGCCCGCATTTTGATGTGGCTCTAACTCAGTAAGTGTATTTCAGCTATAGCATGCTGAACTATCGCATCTCTTCGTTGTTCCGATATTCGTAGTTGCCTTATCGCTATTAATTCTAAGAACTCCAGAGTATTTCAATTGCGTTCTCCTTGCAATCGTTTCCTGACAATGACTCACAAAACTTAATAGTATATCATAGAATTTTACCCGGTAAATCGAAATACTGTTTTGGTTAACTGCATATACAAACGATAAGAGTGACGGCGTCGATGGAAACCCTAGATATAATACTTATTGAAGTGGCCCATACAAAGGAGGCAAGACGAAAAGTATTTCACTCTTGCCAGCAACCCCGACACGGGCGACGTCATCGCATGCTGTGCAGGTTGAAACGTGCCTTCGGGTATGAGTATTTTGCGGGCATTAGTCTATCGTCGCTAGTAAGATATTTATCGAGAGAGAGAGAGAGAGAGAGAGAGAGAGAGAGAGAGAGAGAGAGAGAGAGAGAGAGAGAGAGAGAGCGCGCGAAAGAGAGAGAGAATTTTCGAGGTGGCTTGCATGTATGATGTGACTAACACAGGAGTATATTTCGGCTATAGCATACTGAACTGTAAACTCGGTTGGCCCGACACAACAGGATGTATAGTTTTTATCTCGAGTGTGTTTCATGTGTCAATAGGGTAGTACTTTTACGACGCTGATCCATGCACGTACGTGCGCGTGCAAGTTTGACGAAGAGTTGTTCCTTTTTCACATCTGGAGTGCGTGTATAGTGCCGTTAGTCTTTTCGATGCCCACCCTTTTTTCATAAGATGTGTATTTTAAATCTCAGTAATCTTCCGAAGAAAATGTGCTCACGGGGTGGATGCTGGGAGTAAATTATTAATAAAAATTTTAATTGACAGCACCAGTGGACTTAGTCGTGCGCGAGCTGTAGACCTAAACACAATTTCCATTTATTTCAGTTTAATATGTATAAAATCTCAGAATGTGTATTGCATAAAGTATGACTGGTAGGAGTTTATTAATGTTTATAAATAATTCACATACACACAACCTAGTTTTAAGGGTATATCCATGTCAATGGTCCCCATTGTTTTCAAAAGCTACCGAGAAAGAGAGAGAGAAGAGCGAGAGAGAGAGAGAGAGAGAGAGAGACAGAGAAAAGAGAAGAGAGAGAGAGAAAGAGAGAGAGAGAGAGAGAGAGAGAGAGAGAGAGAGAGAGAGAGAGAGAGAGAGAGAGAGAGAGAGAGAGAGAGAGAGAGAGAGAGAGAGAGAGAGAGAGAGAGAGAGAGAGAGAGAGAGAGGGTTTTCGAGGTAGCTTGCATGTATGACGTGACTGTTACTCAAATTTAAAGTTGTAAAAAATAAGATGGAGGTAAATGAAAGGATTTGAAGAAGGGATTTTAGGAATATTAAGATTAACAAATTGTATTACATTAAATGTTTATTTAAAAAATAAAAACTTGAAAACTAATACAATGTAACAATATAACATATGATTCTTACATTATAATAAAGTGACGGACAAGTTTGGTTCTCAAAAAATAAATAAGAAGACTTAAAACTAATACATGTTTAATGTTATCTTAAAATCGAGATAAAAAAATACTGTTACAACTATGAAACTGATGTATGCCTTATTTTTAATATGATATGAAATTTTATAAGATATTTATTATAAAATAAAAAACTATTAAAAAATTTAAACTGATCATTTTAAAAAGAAAAAAAAAACTTAAAATTTAATATAGAGTAATACAATATATAATTCTTAAATTATAAAAGTGGCTGACAAGTTGAAAAATCGAGATTAAAAATACTGTTATACGCATGAATGTGATTTGCGACAGTCCCTATAATCGCTTCTTATCTTTATCCCTTAGCGAGATATGGGTAAAAGAAAGTAATAGAGTTACGTAGAATATTCATGAAGTTTATTAAACATAATTTTTATAAGTTACACGTAATATAGGATATTCATAAAGTTTATTGAACATAATTTTTACAAGTTTCGTGTAAGTTTTTCATATTATATTAGCATTAAGCATATATGGTATACAATCTCTTCTTAAAGGTGGATCGCTCCAGCGATGACCTACTATCATGATAATATTTTATGAGCAATAGTATATTCTTATGTGCACAATTTTCCTTGTAAGCAAGTCTATGATGAGGACATAGTTGCTCCAACACATCAAACTTGAGTCTCTATAGTGATGGGTAGCGCATATATTCTATAGCATAAAAAAGGTGTTACTCTATGACATAAAAAAGATGTTACTCTATGACATAAAAAAGGTGTCACTCTATGACATAAAAAAGCTGTTACTCTATAACATAAAAAAGTGTTACTCTATGACATAAAATAGGTGTTACTCTGTGACATAAAAAAGATATTACTCTATAACATAAAAAAGTGTTATTCTATGGCATAAAAATGGTGTTACTCTATGACATAAAAAATATGTCACTCTATAACATAAAAAAGATGTCACTCTATGTCATAAAAAAGGTGTCACTCTATGACATAAAAAAGATGTTACTCTATGACATAAAAAAAGGTGTTACTCTATAGCATAAAAAAGGTGTTACTCTATGACATAAAAAAGGTGTCACTCTATGACATAAAAAAGCTGTTACTCTATAACATAAAAAAGTGTTACTCTATGACATAAAATAGGTGTTACTCTATGACATAAAAAAGATGTTACTCGATAACATAAAAAAGATGTCACTCTATGACATAAGAAAGGTGTTACTCTATGACATACAAAAGAAGGTGTTACTCTATAGCATAAATAAGGTGTTACTCTATAACATTGAAAAGGTGTTACTCTATAGCATAAAAAGCTGTTACTCTATAACATAAAAAAGTGTTACTCTATGACATAAAAAAGGTGTCACTCTATGACATAAAAAAGGTGTTACTCTATAGCAATAAAGAAGTATAAAAAGGCGCCATTCTAGAATATAAAAGTTGTCATTCTACGACTAATGCGTGTGTGTGTGTGTGTGTGTGTGTGTGTGTGTGTGTGGTGTGTGTGTGTGTGCGTGTGTGCGTGTGTGTGTGTGTTAAAAGTGTTGCTCTATGGCATAAAAGTATAAAAAGGATGTTGGCTATATATTTATTCAGTTGATACTTAACTATTGAAGCATAAACATGGCAAACATGGCAAACGCTCAGGATGTTATTAGCAAATTTCAGGATGCCATAGTACAAAAATCACAGTCTTTATTAGGTTTGACAAAGAGTGCTGAGTTTTTCAATACAGCTGATGATATGGAAACTTCTGAAATCAATCCATCTTATATGACACCTGGCCATAATAAAATTGCTAGCTCCAATAATTATAAATTTGCAAATCTAGTCAAGAAATTTGTAACGAAATTAAACGGAAATTCTAGGAGATATCTCGATAATATTTATGGCGTTTACAAGCGAGGAAATTTACTTATGATCGGAAATTCTCCAATAAAGTTTGAAGGTGACTTTGTTCACGTAAACGAGCGGAACTATCGTTTGTCTATAGGATTACTGCAGTTACTATTCAAAAAACTTCCAGATGAAAGTCTTATCAATTCGGATGATTTGGATAATTATCGTATGATTCTTGAAGTTTCGAGCGCTCATAAAAAGCACTATTGCGTGAATGAGTCGATTCGAAACCTTAAGAATAAGAAATTTTATAATTTTATTGCTCCAATGTTTGAAACGCTTTCGAGTACTTATTGCTGAACAAAACATGGGAATAAGAGCTAAATATGATGAAATCCATTTTATTCTTAGTGAACTTCGGAATGCTAGTATCATAAATTAAAAAAATGGATATATTGGCTAAGAATGTTGACAATGGTTAAATGGTTAGGATTTGACAAATCACACAATAGTTGGATAAGCAAATCAGATGTGAAAAAGTTAAATAAATAAATAAACTCATAATAAAAATAATAGTTTTTCTTTATTTATTTCCCAATATTTTATTTATAATATGCATGTGTGTGTGTGTGTGTGTGTGTGTGCGCGTGTGTGTGCGTGTATTTTAAAAATTGGGGTTTATGGCAACAAAAAAAAAGTTATGGTCACCGGTGTACATAAACTTCTAGTATATGGGGGTTTATATCAACCGACATAGAATCTATAACCCCAGAGTCCATAATTTCTTGAAAAGTGTTGAAAATTAACCGGGTTAAATGTGCGACTGCCATTGAACGCCTTATTATCGACAAATCCTATTATTATTGTTTTAGTCTGTTGCCCCAGAGTGGTGTTATAGATGGTGTTGCCATCTATACCAGCGGGAAGCGTAAAAGTTTTAACTTCTGCCTGTATGCTGGGCTACTTAACCGTTATTTTTAGAGCTAAGTCGGTCCTACCACTCGCCCAACTGCTCTCATCTGTATGTGCGAGATCCGTGGTGCTGGCGTCGTGGTCTCGGTCCGGGTGCGGCGGTATAAGCTGATGAAAGCCGCACCCGCAATGACGGGCCATTTTTTACAGATGACTTTTCAAACATTGGAACAATAAAATTATAAAATTTCTTACATTTAAGTTTTCGAATCGACTCATTCACGCAATAGTGCTTTATATGAGCGCTCGCAACTTCAAGAATCAAACGATAATTATCCAAATCATCCAAATTGATAAGACTTACATCAGGAAGTTTTTTGAATAGTAACTGCAGTAATCCTATAGACAAACGATAGTTCCGCTCGTTTACGTGAACAAAGTCACCTTCAAATTTTATTGGAGAATTTCCGATCATAAGTAAATTTCCTCGCTTGTAAACGCCATAAATATTATCGAGATATCTCCTAGAATTTCCGTTTAATTTCGTTACAAATTTCTTGACTAGATTTGCAAATTTATAATTATTGGAGCTAGCAATTTTATTATGGCCAGGTGTCATATAAGATGGACTGATTTCAGAAGTTTCCATATCATCAGCTGTATTGAAAAACTCAGCACTCTTTGTCAAACCTAATAAAGACTGTGATTTTTGTACTATGGCATCCTGAAATTTGCTAATAACATCCTGAGCGTTTGCCATGTTTGCCATGTTTATGCTTCAATAGTTAAGTATCAAGTGAATAAATGTACAGCCAACATCCTTTTTATACTTTTATGCCATAGAGCAACACTTTTAACACACGCACACACACACACACACGCGCGCACACACACACACATACACACACACACACACACACACACGCACGCATTAGTCGTAGAATGACAACTTTTATATTCTAGAATGGCGCCTTTTTATACTTTTTTATTGCTATAGAGTAACACCTTTTTTTATGTCATAGAGTGACACCTTTTTTATGTCATAGAGTAACACTTTTTTATGTTATAGAATAACACTTTTTTATGCTACAGAGTAACACCTTTTATATGTCATAGAGTGACATCTTTTTTATGTCATAGAGTGACCCCTTTCTTATGTCATAGAGTAACACTTTTCTTATGTCATAGAGTGACATCGTTTTTATGTTATCGAGTAACATCTTTTTTATGTCATAGAGTAACACCTATTTTATGTCATAGAGTAACACTTTTTTATGTTATAGAGTAACAGCTTTTTTATGTCATAGAGTGACACCTTTTTATGTCATAGAGTAACACCTTTTTTATGCTATAGAGTAACACCTTTTTTTTATGTCATAGAGTAACATCTTTTTTATGTCATAGAGTGACACCTTTTTTATGTCATAGAGTGACATCTTTTTTATGTTATAGAGTAACATATTTTTTATGTCATAGAGTAACACCTTTTTTATGTCATAGAATAACACTTTTTTATGTTATAGAGTAACACCTTATTTATGCTATAGAGTAACACTTTTTTATGTTATAGAGTAACAGCTTTTTTATGTCATAGAGTGACACCTTTTTTATGTCATAGAGTAACACCTTTTTTATGCTATAGAGTAACACCTTTTTTATATCACAGAGTGACATCTTTTTTATGTCATAGAGTGACATCTTTTTTATGTCATAGAGTAACACCTTTTTTATGTCATAGAGTAACATCTTTTTATGTCATAGAGTAACACCTATGTTATGTCATAGAGTAACACTTTTTGACATCTTTTATATGTTATAGAGTAACATATTTTTTATGTCATAGAGTAACACCTTTTTTATTTCATAGAATAACACTTTTTTATGTTATAGAGTAATACCTTATTTATGCTATAGAGTAACACCTTTTTTATGTCATAGAGTGACCCCTTTTTTATGTCATAGAGTAACACCTATTTTATGTCATAGAGTAACACTTTTTTATGTTATAGAGTAACAGCTTTTTTATGTCATAGAGTGACACCTTTTTTATGTCATAGAGTAACACCTTTTTTATGTTATAGAGTAACACCTTTTTTTATGTCATAGAGTAACATCTTTTTTATGTCATAGAGTGACACCTTTTTTATGTCATAGAGTGACATCTTTTTTATATTATAGAGTAACATATTTTTTATGTCATAGAGTAACACCTTTTTTATGTCATAGAATAACACTTTTTTATGTTATAGAGTAACACCTTATTTATGCTATAGAGTGACACCTTTTTTATGTCATAGAGTAACACTTTTTTATGTTATAGAGTAACACCTTATTTATGCTATAGAGTAACACCTTTTCTATGTCATAGGGTGACATCTTTTTTATGTCATAGAGTGACCCCTTTTTTATGTCATAGAGTAACACCTTTCTTATGTCATAGAGTGACATCGTTTTTATGTTATCGAGTAACATCTTTTTATGTCATAGAGTAACACCTATTTTATGTCATAGAGTAACACTTTTTGACATCTTTTATATCTTATAGAGTAACATATTTTTTATGTCATAGAGTAACACCATTTTTATTTCATGGAATAACACTTTTTTATGTTATAGAGTAACACCTTATTTATGCTATAGAGTAACACCTTTTTTATGTCATAGAGTGACCCCTTTTTTATATCATAGAGTAACACCTTTTTTATGTCATAGAGTGACATCTTTTTTATGTTATAGAGTGACCCTTTTTTTATGTCATAGAGTAACACCTTCCTTATGTCATAGAGTGACATCGTTTTTATGTTATTGAGTAACATCTTTTTTATGTCAGAGAGTACCACCTATTTTATGTCATAGAGTAACACTTTTTTATGTTATAGAGTAACATCTTTTTTATGTCATAGAGTGACACGTTTTTTATATCATAGAGTAACACCTTTTTTATGCTATAGAGTAACACCTTTTTTTTATGTCATAGAGTAACATCTTTTTTATATTATAGAGTAACACCTTATTTATGCTATAGAGTAACACCTTTTTTATGTCATAGAGTGACCTCTTTTTTATGTCATAGAGTGACACCTTTTTTATGTCATAGAGTAACACCTTTTTTATGCTATAGAGTAACACCTTTTTTTTTATGTCATAGAGTAACATCTTTTTTATGTCATAGAGTGACACCTTTTTTATGTCATAGAGTGACATCTTTTTTATGTTATAGAGTAACATATTTTTTATGTCATAGAGTAACACCTTTTTTATGTCATAGAATAACACTTTTTTATGTTATAGAGTAACACCTTATTTATGCTATAGAGTAACACCTTTTTTATGTCATAGAGTGACCTCTTTTTTATGTCATAGAGTAACACCTTTTTTATGTCATAGAGTGACATCTTTTTTATGTTATAGAGTAACATCTTTTTTATGTCATAGAGTAACACCTATTTTATGTCATAGAGTAACACTTTTTTATGTTATAGAGTAACAGCTTTTTTATGTCATAGAGTGACACCTTTTTTATGTCATAGAGTAACACCTTTTTTATGCTATAGAGTAACACCTTTTTTTATATCACAGAGTGACATCTTTTTTATGTCATAGAGTGACACCTTTTTTATGTCATAGAGTAACACCTTTTTTATGTCATAGAGTAACATCTTTTTTATGTCATAGAGTAACACCTTTTTTATGCTATAGAGTATATGCGCTACCCATCACTATAGAGACTCAAGTTTGATGTGTTGGAGTAACTATGTCCACAACATAAACTTGCTTACAAGGAAAATTGTGCACATAAGAATATACTATTGCTCATAAAATATTATCATGATAATAGGTCATCACTGGAGCGATCCACCTTTAAGAAGAGATTGTATACAATATACGCTTAATGCTAATATAATATGAAAAACTTACACGAAACTTGTAAAAATTATGTTCAATAAACTTTATGCATATCCTATATTACGTGAAACTTATAAAAATTATGTTTAATAAACTTCATGAATATTCTACGTAACTCTATTACTTTCTTTTAGCCATATCTCGCTAAGGGATAAAGATAAGAAGCGATTATAGGGACTGTCGCAAATCACATTCATGCCTATAACAGTATTTTTAATCTCGATTTTTCAACTTGTCAGCCACTTTTATAATTTAAGAATTATATATTGTATTACTCTATATTAAATTTTAAGTTTTTTTTTCCTTTAAAATGATCAGTTTAAATTTTTTAATAGTTTTTTATTTTATAATAAATATCTTATAAAATTTCATATCATATTAAAAATAAGGCATACATCAGTTTCATAGTTGTAACAGTATTTTTTTACCTCGATTTTAAGATAACATTAAACATGTATTAGTTTTAAGTCTTCTTATTTATTTTTTGAGAACCAAACTTATCCGTCACTTTATTATAATGTAAGAATCATATGTTATATTATTACATTGTATTAGTTTTCAAGTTTTTATTTTTTAAATAAACATTTAATGTAATACAATTTGTTAATCTTAATATTCTTAAAATCCCTTCTTCAAGTCCTTTCATTTACCTCCATCTTATTTTTTACAACTTTAAATTTGAGTAACAGTCACGTCATACATGCAAGCTACCTCGACCCCCCCCCCCTCTCTCTCTCTCTCTCTCTCTCTCTCTCTCTCTCTCTTCTCTCTCTCTTTCTCGGTAGCTTTTGAAAACAATGGGGACCATTGACATGGATATACCTTTAAAACTGCGTTGTGTGTATGTGAATTATTTATAAACATTAATAAACTCCTACCAGTCATACTTTATGCAATACACATGCTGAGATTTTATACATATTAAACTGAAATAAATGGAAATTGTGTTTAGGTCTACAGCTCGCGCACGGCTAAGTCCACTGGTGCTGTCAATTAAAATTTTTATTAATAATTTACTCCCAGCGTCCACCCCGTCATCACATTTTCTTCGGAAGATTACTGAGATTTAAAATACACATCTTATGAAAAAAGAGTGGGCATCGAAAAGACTAACGGCACTATACACGCACTCCAGATGTGAAAAAGGAACAACTCTTCGTCAAACTTGCACGCGCACGTACGTGCATGGATCAGCGTCGTAAAAATACTACCCTATTGACACATGAAACACACTCGAGATAAAAACTATACATCCTGTTGTGTCGGGCCAACCGAGTTTACAGTTCAGTATGCTATAGCCGAAATATACTTACTGAGTTAGTCACATCATACATGCAAGCCACCTCGAAAATTCTCTCTCTCTTTCGCTCTCTCTCTCTCTCTCTCTGTCTCTCTCTCTCTCTCTCTCTAGCTCTCTCGCTCTCGCTCTTTCTCTCACTCGCTCTCTCGCGATAAATATCTTACTAGCGACGATAGACTAATGCCCGCAAAATACTCATACCAGAAGGCACGTTTCAACCTGCACAGCATGCGATGACGTCGCCGGTGTCGGGGTTGCTGGCAAGAGTGAAATACTTTTCGTCTTGCCTCCTTTGTATGGGCCACTTCAATAAGTATTATATCTAGGGTTTCCATCGACGCCGTCACTCTGATCGTTTGTATATGCAGTTAACCAAAACAGTATTTCGATTTACCGGGTAAAATTCTATGATATACTATTAAGTTTTGTGAGTCATTGTCAGGAAACGATTGCAAGGAGAACGCAATTGAAATACTCTGGAGTTCTTAGAATTAATAGCGATAAGGCAACTACGAATATCGGAACAACGAAGAGATGCGATAGTTCAGCATGCTATAGCTGAAATACACTTACTGAGTTAGAGCCACATCAAAATGCGGGCCACCTCGAAAAAATAAACGCGCGGTAAATATCTTACCAGCGACGATAGACTAATGCCCGCGAAAGTCAGCTCATCAACGCGGTAAATATACTTTCACGCGGTGTATGCTAATGACCGCGGAAATCAGCTAGCCACCGCGGTAATTTGCTCATCTCCGCGCGAATCAGCTTATCCCCGCGGTCGTCCAGCTTGTCAATGCGGTAAGATGCTAGTCCCCGTGCGCGCGCCGCCCCGCCGCCCGCCGCCCGCCGTTGGGAGTCGCTCGTAAATAAACTTTTGACCGTCATACAAAAATGTGACAATAAAATACTAACAATTTTTATTCGATGACGTCATTACAAATAGAAGGGTAGAAGCTTCTCGAAAGGGGGTGGAGCCTCATCTCTCCGTCTCAACCAATCAGTACGCTATACAGGTCGGCCGGTGGCCGAGTGGTGCGGGGTCGCAGAACCGGCCTAGCTATACTACTAATAACAATGATATATCATCGGGTAGGAGCAAGAACGTCCTATCTCCGCTCGGCGCGTAAGAACGTCCTATCTCGGCTCGGCGCGTAACAACGTCCTATCTCGGCTTGGCGCGTAAGAACATCCCATTTCGGCTCAGCGCTTAAGAACGTTCCATCTCGGCTGCTCCGTGTGTTGACTTTAAGTCAAGATGGGACGTTCTTACGCACCGAGTCGAGATGAGACGTTCTTGCTCCAACCCGACGATATGTGTTCATACAACAGTTTTATTATAGACATTTCTGGTCTTAATGAATAATTTTTTGTTCAGTTTTCACTAACAGACTATCCTGTAACAGAATCTGGTGATGAAATACTAAATTGGTTTGCAACACAAACTCAAGAAACTAGTTTCAGTGCATCTCAGCAGCAATCCCTGTTTACGGCGGATTCATTCCCTAAAATTGATCATTTAAGCGATAGATTGAAGAGAAAATTGAAATTATCGGGGGAAAAAAATAATGCATTAAAATATTTGCAAAAAGTATCACTTAAAGATTCTATTGGAAGTTTTGTTGAAATATTTCAAGATAAATATGATGAAGAAAATGACCTGCAATGGGAGACAATGTGTACCGCCCCTTCGTCTGATTTGAATCATGAGAACCTCTTAAATAAAACCAATGATAGATTGAAAAACAACGGTCAAATAGAACTATCAGTTCTTAGCGTCCAAAGCTCAGGTTTGAAGGTAAAAAGCGGTACATTTTTTGGAAATATTTAATGTCACTATATATTTTTTGTAACACATGCATGATTTTCGCGGTTTTTTGCCACACGGAGAGAAATTCCTTACTTAAAATTACTAGAGTCTATTGTAATCTTCTCACAGACTGCTCAAAGTGGACTTTTTACAAGGTACTATTGTAATTGTTTATAAAAATTTATCAAATTTTCGTATGTGAATCATAAAAATTACATTAGTACATGGTAAAATTTGTTATTCTCGTAAAAAATCCACTTTGGGCAGTCTGTGACAAGATTACAATAGACTAGTAATTTTAACTATGGAATTTCTCTCAGTGCATAAAAGGCGAAATGAAATGACTAACAGGCGGGGATGACCACTTTCCCGCTCGCTGCTCGAAGCTTAAAATCGAAGAAACTAAGCTTGATCCCCCATAAAATTACATGTGTCACTGAAAATATGGTATGTACCAAGGGCTAGTGGAATTTTTGACCTCGTATGTTTGCAGTACTCGTCTTTGGCTTGCAAAACGCACTCACCTTCGGCTCGTACTAGTTCGCCTTCCACTCGTATTTCAAACTTCATACTTGGGCTGAAAAAGCGGCTCTTGGTACACAATATACTATTATAATAAGTAGAGGAGATTAGTCGAAATACCATGGGCTTCTTCCTCAATATTCAGTTTTCATTTTTCAGTTATCGTTAATTGAAATGTTAATATTTGTCCTCCTTTCATTTACTTTAATTTCGTTTTTTGGCAACATTTATTGACTACTTAATAACGGCAATAAGAACCTTACAGTACCATGCGGCTGTTAAAATGGTGAAAGCCCCGAGACGTGTTCAACATTCTATTTCTGAAATAATCGGCTTTGCAAATCAAGGCTTAGTAAACCTACAACTGACAATAAAATCTGCAAAATACGGTTTCTAAAATTTAATACTTTAGACAGTTTTCTATAGTCAAAAGACTTTAGATGTCTCATATTTAGATAATCTCCACTACAGTAGTAATCATTGTTTTATATTTACAGAAGGTGTCAAGTGATTTGACATATAAAGGAAGCAAAGATTTACAAAAGCCGCAATTTTTAAAAACAAACAACTATAAGTCAGAAAAAAAATTTCTATTGAACCATCTCTTGTTAGTATACAGAGTTTACAGCGTAGTTCTCAAAAATCATATGGTTCATCAAAATCCCGTAAATCATGGAAGGTAAAAAAGTAACATTATTTTTAAAGAACTTCCTATATTTACCATAAATTTATATGTATTTTTTTAATACTCGCACGATTTTCGCATTTTTTTTATAAAAACGGTCCTGAATCGTTTTTTGACAGACGAGCAAAAAAAAAAAAAACATTAGCAAATAAAAAAGTTTGTTTTCTCGGCTTCCTTAGTAAGCGTTGGTAATAAATACATTGATAATAATTCGGCACCCATGATTCCGACTTGCGATAGTCACCTCACTGTCGCAACAAATATAGCGTTCTTGTAACACTATCATTTCGTATCTGAAGAACGGAATGATAGCAACCATTTTCTAACGACAGGGAAAAAGTATCCGCTATTTTAAAATCATCTAAGGTCTTTAATTAATAGAATTTTGGATTTTTACTCGTATAGAGCTATGGTTGCAATGCTGAAAAACAGTTACTTACAAAAATTGAAACATGCACGGTGTTCATCAAGTGTCATCAGTGAGCTCATGCTCACTTACTTTTACCTCATACTACAAACTCTATACTGCTTCCCATATTTATTCTACCACACTTTTCGATCTAAAAAAAAAGCAGCTTACCCTTCTGGTTATCTACAACATATTTCTTTAACCAAGGGATGGTAGTGCCATTTTATAAATTTAGAGTCGTAATCAACGTTAGTGAAAATTGTTGCGTTTGCAAGAAAATATAAAAATATTTAAAAGAAATGGGACCTCAGTTCATTTCCTAAATTGTTTCGCGAATTTTAGGAAGTGGAATACGCGGGAATCTAGAAAATTAAAATGTCCGTTTAAAAAATTAAAACGTCCAGCACAGAAGGCTTTTTTAACCTAATGTATTTACATTATTCGTCTCTAGTTCGCGATGTTCACTCTCTTTCGTTTTACGTTTACTCACCCTTGATATGCAATATACCATGTAATCGATGATTTTTCATTTATAGGAGGCAATATATAAAGAAGGATGGTTGGCTATGTGCCCTTTCTGTAATATGAGCGGTTCTGATTTCAACTACTGCCTAAGGTGTCGTAAGAAATTACCAGATATTATCAGAACATTGCCAATTTGTCCTACTGGATTACCTATCAAAGAAACATTAATACAGGCAAGAATAACTTTTAAAACTAACAGTAATCGTCTATAGAATATCTGTGGAGAGTTAATACAAAGTAGATGAATACGTACAAACATTTTAAAAACATATTGTTGCAGCATTCTCAAATTCACGATTGGAACGCTCAAGAAAATATCGTAAAGAAATGAAAGAGAATACTATTCCGGATACTGATTTCCATGAGACTCCTGATACAACGTATGATATTTATAAAACTATATTTAACAAAACATGAATATTGTTATATTATCTTTTTATACTATCTTTTTATTAATTTACTTAATTAATGAAAAAAATATCCTTTTATTCTTGTTTACGCTACAAACTTTTATGCATATCAACAAGCTAATGAGATTTCGGTAGATTATGTAATATTCGGCAGATAATTTGTCTCCAGTTAATTTTAGCTTTATAATACAGGAATCGTACTCTATCCTCTTTTTTCCTCTTTTTCCTACGCGTGAACCTCGCGTCCCCTGTCTACTTTGGTTTCAAAATTATTTAAATAATCGTCTGGCATAGCATCGCACGTCTAAGTAATTCCCTTATATGCGTGGAACTCGCATCCCACGCCTACTTGGGTTTAAAAACTATTTAAATAATCATCATGCTTAGTGTGGCACGTCTACTTAATTCCGGTATAACCCTGGACCTCGCATCCCCCGGCTACTTGCGTTTAAAAGTTATTTAAATAATCGTTTTGTTTACGGTTGCATGTCTACGTGACTCCCTATAAACCTCTAATAATTATCTATGAAACGTCTGCTTCACTGATTGAGTTTCCCCTTTTTCATGAAAATCTTCCTCTTTTTCGTTATAATTTTCCTCTATTCCTCTTAAATAAAAAAAGAGAGTACGATCTATCTGTATATGGATTTATTTAAAAGATATTAATTAATTTATAGATTAACTGATAAGAATTTTTCCATCGGTCTTACAGTCTTACAAATTAAATTAAAATAATTAATATTTATGGCAGTCAGATTGCCCTTGTTTATAATCACCCCCGCAGAATCTGAAATAAAAACTTAATTAAAACCTGGAAAAAACTTTGTTAGCAAAGGACGATCTTTTATAGATTTTAATAAATTAAGGAAATAATTTATGGATTATTGATATATCCTCCACCACCATGTAAGGGCGGAATAGCCATCAAAGTTGAACATTTAACATGTTTAGAAGAAGGAAGATTCTTAAATGACATCGTAATAAATTTTTATTTGAACTACATAATGTTGGAAGTATTAAAATCTGAAGTTAGAGAACGGACTTACCTGTTTAGTACATTTTTTTTACACTAAATTAACAAGTGAAAATATTTCCTCGAAGAAAAGACATGCTTTAGTAAAAAGATGGACAAAGAAAGTTAATATTTTTTTTAACGAAATTATTATCGCTCCTATAAATAAAAAGTAAGTTTAACAAATTAACGCTTAGTGACAGTTAATCTAATATTAAATATTCTGGACATTTTGTAGCAAACACTGATTTTTGGCTTTAGTCTGTTTTTCAAATTTAATTGAGAAATCAGAAAAGTATATCTCTACTCAGAATGACTCAAAAAGGTTGAAAATACGACATGAGGAATCAAATTCACTCTCAACACATTTGTCAGCAAATTTTGTGAGTACGAATATTTAGCTTGTAGATTTCAGACGTTTTGTGATAATAATATTTATGTATCCCGCCCATAAATTTGATACAAAATTGAAAACTATATAATTTTTCTGGTAATGTTAAAAAATTGTGAGCATTTGGCATGTAAAATGCATATAAATTTTACATAGTGACTGTAGGCACTGTTTCGTATGATATTTGATAGCACGTTTACATAAATCCGTTGAGACGCCTATCCATGTCTTAAGTAGTCCATTATTGCATTGTGCAATAGCACCCCAGCATAGCGAGGGCTATTGAAGCACTGCTTATGTCACGGATATAGGTATGACATAAGTGCGGATTTATGTCACGCAATGCTATAATATATACACACACTCTAATGTTCCTGTTAATTACTTTTATACCACTCTAACCTCAAAATCACGACTTTGGTATGATTTTTCGGTGCTCGTGGTATAAAATATCGTTCGACACGAGTGCGGAAGTTGATTATTTACTTCATGTGACTTTTCGCACTCGCTTCGCTCTTGCGAAAAACGTCACATGAAGTAAATCTGTTGAAATAATGATACATATTATATTGCGCGAGAATGTAAATATTTGGAAGTCGCACGAGAGACGAAAACAGCGAGCGCGACACACGCACATTGTAGGTTCCCCCACTCCAGCACCTATGGTGTGACTTGCGAGCGTGCACGGCAGCGACGAACGCGAGCCCTTCTCTCTTGGCTCTCAACTCTCGTAAGGAGCGGCACGCGGTGCCCAAGCGTATGGCGCTGTATTGTATTATATTTCTATTTTAATAAATATCCTTTTACCAACAACCACGACTTTTTCTCTCTCATTTTAACATGGTGACAGAGCGTGGTTACATGGAAAAGGATATTCGTCAGTAACTCTGACCCAATACAAGCCTCGGCGAGTATTGGGGGCAGTTTGCTGCAAGGTGAAAAAGTTTGCATTGACTCGGAAGATGACTTGGAAATGAAAGTAGAAACAGACGAAGAAAGTGAAAAGACAGTAAGCGAAGAAAAGTGTGAAAAATGATTTGTGAATATCGTGAATAAGATTATAAGACTAAGAAGAACAAGTAAAGTGTTTGAAGAAAACGGAAGAGAAAATAGAAGAGTCATCATGGCGGACGAGTACAAAGTAACGCTACCAATTTTCGATGGAAAGATTATAGTACGTGGAAGAAGAGAATTATAGTATTGTTGAAACTGAAAAAATGTGAAGAAGTTATACAGAGAGCGAGAGCTGAAGGTGATAATGAAGCCACGTGGAACGAGAAAGATTTGAAAGCGATGAATTACATATGAGGCGTTTCGCCTCAACTCTCCCAGCGCAGCGCGCTAGCGTCAAATCATGCTATTTTCAAGTCGTGTTTACGATATCAATATGCATTTCAAAAAATTATGTGATAAGCGTTTCCGACGTATTTTTTCCTCAGCTTTCCAATGGCGTAGGTGGTTTTTCCGAAATTTTACATTTTCCCCCCCAACAAGTATAAAACATACTATATCTCGAAAAGTATATTTTTAATATTTTGTTTACCCCCTAGATCGAAAGCTGAGCATTTTTTACGTCGGAAAGGATTTTTTTCAGAATTTGCTCGAATGTTTTCTTACAGAAACAGAACGCGAAAGAGCAGACGCAGCGTCTCCTTCGCGCGCGGTTTTCGGCGCGCTGTACACCGCGTGGACTAGATGCATTTCGCTCTCTAACAACCACTTAAAATTTTGATTTCCTTAATAATAGCAACAATAAACTAGTATTTATATTAATAATTCTTTTTTTTTAAAGTAGATAATTTTATTTTGTTTTGTTTTACGGGTTTTTTAGGGAAGATTTGATATTCTGAACTCATTGACGTTTTTTTTAGTATTAATGTTGTTTTATTCATTGGAATAACGGCATGGTACTGTAAAGTTCCCGGTATAGATTTAATTTTACTTAACCTTGATTTTAGTTTCAAAACGGCTTTTTCATAGGTCTCTTTAGTGCTGTAGAAAACTTTAGTTTCTTTGCAATTACGTAAAGCCCAGTTGTAAAGGTCTTCTGGTGTTAAAATATGATTACTCGAAGAGAGTTGAAGACTTGCTCTTTTCGCCCCTCTTTTCAAATTTGCGCCTATACCATCGCACGCACCTTTACCGTGCGCTGTTGCATGAAAATGCCATTCAGCAGGAACTCCAAAATCTTTTTGATGAAACAGAAGATTTTGGAAGGTAGACTTGTTCTTAAAATGCTGACCTGCTCGATCAGTTAAGTAATAAATTTTCTTGACTATGAAATTACTTTTTAAATACGATATTATAATTTTTTGATATTCATAAACAGCAACAGTATCGTGATTTAGATTATCAGAAATTATAGCAATGCTTATATGTTTAAGATCTTGATTTTCGTTATAATATACCACTGTTGTAAAAACTGTTGCTTGATTATTGTTCCAGTGGAACGATTGTGTTGAATTTAGCACTATAAATGCATAGTTTTCTGCAAAATCACAACAAACAAGGAATTCTCCTTTTTGAAGGTTTTTTTTCAAATCGCTTAAGAAAAGATATTGTTCTCTCGCAAAGAAGTCATGAGTTTTAAATTTTATTAATTTTTCTCCCAGTATGTTCATGAATTCATAAACATTTACAGTTGTAGATACTATTGTGCAACGATCTGTCTGAAGCCATGACTCATACTGTATTTGAAAATATCATTTCTCTCAAAACATTCAAGCAAATGTTTCCGTAATACAGGCATATTGGGGCAATCTAAACAGTCTCCCAAGTAACATTTCGAACTAGCATTACTACATACGATTGCTTGGGTGCAATCGTGGTAGTTTTTAAGAAACAGTCGAGTACCTTCAGTTAAACTCTGTAAATTAATAGCATTTAACATCAGCTTGATATTTTCGTGGTGTACACATACGCATCCATTATGCGTACCACTGCTTCCCGCTAGAACACAATGCGGCGGCCTCAATTGCGTAAATTTAGTGAAGCCAATATTAACAGATTCATGCTCTTTTTTAAATAAACAATAAATTTCACGTAAATTACCAAGTAGTAACCTTTTCTGTACATGTTCTCTTTTACCATTATCCTGCTTAACAGATATACAATCTTTTAATCCGGGCATTACACGACTAATATCGTCCCTCTCATAAAAACGTTTAACTGAATCTACACTTTCAACTGGAAATATTTTGCCCCTTTTCTTTTCAGGTTTTGAAAAAATTCCACTTTCAGTTACTAACTTTTTCGCTTCTCGAGCTTCCCACTCAGTACAACCGAACTCTCTGATTAAGTCTCTGCGAGACCAAAAATCAGGAGCAAGCGTGAGTAGCTGAATTTTATCTTGCTTACCCGGTGATTCTAAAAATTTTTTTTTTAATTGGTTGAGAACTGCCACGCCTGCTTTATGATATTCATCAGTACATTCAATTTTAGCTTTTTTGGCATCGCATGAAGGTAAATCTAACTTATGTTTATAAAGTTGACGTTGACAGTTGGAACAAATTTTCGCGTTTTCTGGTACGAGGGGATACGCACTCCTAAATATTGAAGGAAAATTCGACAAATTTTTACGCACAGAGTGATTAATTTTATTAAAAGGATTTATGCATTTCAGCTTCAAAGCTGGATCCATTTCAGTAGCGAGAAAATAAATGCAATAAATAAACCAAAAATAAATTATGATTTAATCAGCAAACACACGAAGAACACAAATATAACGGAAACAGCGTTAAAATTCTTAAACAATTTCAAGGATAACAAAGATCGAAAATTCATCAGACTTCTATAATTGGATACAACAAATTACTCTCGGGCAAAAATTTTCTATACGCAAGCCACCTATCGGGTAAAAAGTAAGTGAGAAGCATTGCGTCTGCTATTTCAAATTGATTGTAATGTTTTTGCTTCCTCAAAGAGGAAGCTTTGTAACGGTGAAAAAAATTTTCAAAAAAAAAGTCTTCAAAAAGATGTTTTATGGTGGTATATGTGTATATTATTTGATTTTGATGATTTTTGATTTCGTGGATGTATGTATGTGTGTGTGTGCGTGTGTGTGTGTATACACGGAGAGAAATTTTGTAGTGAAAATTACAAATATTCGAGACAAAATTACCAGTTTCTATAGTAATGGATGGACAGACTGACAATTTCAAAGTTTTTACCAAAGTGCCTTGGTAAAATTTTTTTTTAGTTAATTTAAATTAAAAAAATTAACTTTTTTTATCCATATTGATGGATATATAGTATTTTAATATAGAAATAGAAACAGAAACAATGATGAAAAAACATTAAACTGAAAAAAATTTTTACGGAAGCGGGATTCGATCCGACGATCTTTGGGTTGAGAGTCCGACGTTCTACCGATTGCGCCACAGAAGCTGTTACCAACAGTCATTTGAATCGCCGTTATTACTTACTGAAAATATGTGTATTGTTTTCATTTTAACGTCGCGCACGCCTCTAGTATCAATCTTCTGAAACACAATAATGTGCAGTGCGCATGCGCGAGTACACAAATACCAGGTTATTTGGTAAAATTTATCAGTTTTCTTAGTAAAAATTCTTAGGTTACCTTGTAAAAATGACTAGATCTCAATTTTTACCAGTGTTTCTGGTAATTTTTATTCAGATAATTTGGTATTTTTTTTAAGTGGTTATGGTAGTTTTTCTTGGGAAACTTATAAATTGTATTAGAAACCTGGGAATAACACGGCTTTTGACAGTCTGTCCATGCGCTACCAAGGCACCTTGGTAATTTTTACTCTAAAATTTCTCTCCGTGTATTTTAACTCTTAATATCTCCGAAACTAATCAACCGATTTTCGTCGGGTAAAGCTTATTCGCTTCGTCTTGCGGCAAAAGGAAAGTACCCTGATGGATTTGGGATTTTATTGATTTTCTTTTGTTTTATAACCAAAAAACGATTTTGAATTTTTAGTTTTTTTTATTTTTTCGTATCTTATAGTAATTATTACATAAAATAATATACTTCTCTTAAAAGGTATTCAAATTACCTACATTTTCTTTTTTTAAAATTTAAAATTTAAAATATCTTCACTCTGTCATTTGTTATTAATGAAAACTTTTTTATATTTAAAAAATTAATATCTCAAAAAATAATTTATTTATCGACTTGAAATTTTAACTGTTACTTATTACACTTGTTGGTGGCAATATTGGGTTGCAATTTTAAGTGATTATCTATATGAATATATATTATACATTTATTTTCGAGAACTATCATTTTAATATTTTTATATAATGTAGTAAATTATAATATCAAAACGTATTAATAGTGCCATTTTTAGCCCCTTCTTTTATCTCTTTTTAATCTCAATTTTTTTTAAACTTGGTGGTCTGTCAAAGCTTTTTTTAAAATAGGTACGTAATATACTATTTTGCAAGAAACTGGTATAAGACGCATCGGTTCAAAGTATTATTGAAATTCTTTAGCATTCCTTTTTATGAAAAATGTATTTTCAGAATTTCAATTTTTAATTAGGAAACGATGAATTAGTTTGAGGAAGCTAAGTGCCAAAGAATTGGCAGCGGTTTTTTTTTGCGAAATAACCTATGAAAATGTCAATCGTGCATATAAGTGAAATTCGAAGTGCAAAAAGATATTCCATAAAGAATTAAAAATGATAAATAAAAATAATAAGTTTACTAGAGAGCGAAATACATCTAGTCCACGCGCTGTACAGCGCGCCGCATACCGCGCACGAAGGAGACGCTGCGTCTGCTCTTTCGCGTTCTGTTTCTCTAAGAAAAACATTCGAGCAAATTTTGCAAAAAATCCTTTCCGACGTAAAAAATGCTCAGCTTTCGATCTAGATGATAAAAAAAATATTAAAAATATACTTTCCGAGATATAGTATGTTTTATACTTTTTGAGGGTGAAAATGGAAAATTTCGGAAAAACCACTTACACCATTGGAAAGCTGAGGAAAAAATACGTCGGAAACGCTTATCACATAATTTTTTGAAATTCATATTGATATCGTAAACACGACTTGAAAATAGCATGATTTGACGCTCGCGCGCCGCGCTGGGAGAGTTGAGGCGAAACGCCTCATATACGCTGCACTGACGAACAGACAAATGGAATTAGTCAATGAGGAAAACACAAGCTATGAAATAATTAAGAAACTGGATAAATTGTATTTGCGTGAATCAACCGCATTACAAATTTGTGTGAGAAATAACCTGGATAGATTAAAATTAAAAGATTATAGTGAAACAAGTGAATTCTTCAGTGAATTTGAAAAACTAATAATTGAATTGAAAAATGCGGGTGCTACAATAAATGAAAAAGAAAGATTGAACTATTTGTTAAGAACATTGCCAAGTTCATTAAGCCATATTGGTGATTTAGTAGATGTGATGCCAGAACAAGAAAGGACAGCGGATTATGTTATAAACAAAATAAAGATATATGAAGACCGAGAAAAAGAAGAAAATCAAAATACGAGAAATAGAAGTTCAAGCGTATTTAAAATTGAGAAGAAAAATGATGGATCGTGCTTCAGATGCGGGAAGCAAGGTCACTACCAGTACGAATGTACGAGCCAAGGCAACGCGAGAAATTCTTGGAGAGGCTCAAGAGGAGCCGGACAGCAACAAGCGCGAGGCGGCGCACACCATCAACAACACCAGCAGCGAGGCGGAAACAGCCATAGCAGAGGCAACGGTGGCTATCGAGGCAGAGGCGCAGGTCAACGAGGACGAGGCGGACAATATCAACAGGATCGACAGCCTACGAGCCGAGACCCGACGACGTTAACAACAGAAGTCGAGGGTAATGTGAATACATGCGTAGAGGTAAATAGCTGCGAAAATAATATAGAATGGGTTCTAGATAGCGGATGCTCCGACCATATTGTAAATAATGAAAAATACTTTGCGAAAGTAAGTAGAATGGGAGAAAAACCGGATATTAGAAATTTAAAATTGTACGGGAGTAGAGTTTTCGTTAGAGTTCCGGAAATCAAAAGGAGAAGTAAATGGGACAGAAAAGCAGATTTAGGAATATTAGTTGGTTATGAAAATGTAGGCTATAGAGTCTTGATAAATAATAGAGTAACTGTAGCAAAACATGTTGATATTGTTGAGGAAAATGTTAAGTTAGTTGGTTTTAGTGGTAACGATGAAAATAGTGATAATGAAATAATTGAAAAAATAAATCAGGATATACATAATGAAAATGTAGAAAATGAATTTGATGAAATCGATGAAGTAACTGAAAAAGAAAATATAAAAAGTAATGAATATGAAAATAACGTACCCAGTACAAGTAAAAAGAATTTAAAGGTAGTAAGAAAATCTGAAAGAAAGAAAAGTCCTATAAATCGATATGGAAATCCAATAACAAATTGTATTTACGTGAATTATGTAAACGTTGAAAATCCCGAGAATTATAACGAAGCGATAAATAGCAATGAGTGTGAAAATTGGCGAGAAGCTATGAATAGAGAGATTGAATGTTTAAATAAAAATGAGACGTGGAAATTAGTCGAAAAACCGATTGATAAAAAGGCATTAGATCTAAAGTGGGTCTTTACAAAAAAGGTGAAAATAAGTTTAAAGCTAGAATTGTAGTAAGAGGGTTTCAACAAAGGGAGATAATTGATGATATTTATTCACCTGTTGCAAGAACTCAAACATTAAAAATCTTATTAAATTACTGTGTGCAAAATGATTTTAAAATTGATCAAATGGATGTCGAGTCAGCATTCCTTAATGGAAAAGTAAAATCCGAAGTTTATGTTAAACAACCTCATGGTTATGACGATAATTGAGGAAGAGTGTGTAAATTAGAAAAAGCATTGTACGGACTGCGCGAAAGTCCACGTGTATGGTATGAATGCTTAGATGAATATTTGAAAGATTTAGGATTTAAGAAAAGTAAGATCGATTATTGTTTATATTCACTAAAAATTAACAATGAGAAAATCTATCTAATAATCTTTGTGGATGATTTATTAATCTGCAGTAAAAATGTAAAATTGATTGAATCTATCAAAAAGAAATTAATTGTAAAATTTAGAATGAAAGATTTGGGCAAGATTAAAACTTACTTAGGAATAAATATTGATTATGACTGTGAGGAGAATATTATGACCTTAGAACAAAAGGACTATATTGAATCTTTAGCAAGGAAGTATGAAATTGAAAATGCGAAATTTTATGGTACTCCGATGGAACAAAATTTAAAATGTGAACCGGCACTATCAGCATCAAACGATATAAAATATAGGAACCTAATTGGAGCATTGTTGTATATAAGCTCGAGTACTAGACCAGATATTTGCTATTCAGTAAATTATCTTAGTAGATTCCAAAATTGTTATGATCAGAGTCATTATAAATATGCATTGAGAATACTAAAATATTTGTACTATACAAGAGAATTAAAATTAACGTACGAAAAAAATTTAAATGATCATATTTTAAATTGTTTTGTTGATGCTGATTGGGCAGGAGATGTAGTCGACAGAAAATCTACGACTGGTTATGTAATTAAAATGTATGGAAATAGTGTTTATTGGAAATCAAAAAAACAAAATATTGTAACAAAATCATCAACCGAAGCAGAATATGTTGCTTTGTCAGTATGTGTGAGTGAGATTAAACTAATAAAAGAATTGTTGAATGATTTTGAAATAGAAATTAAGGAACCGATATGTATACATGAAGATAATGCAGGTGCAATCAGTATCAGTAAATATGGTAATTTGACAAAAGAACTCTAAATATATAGAAACACATTATCATTTTGTAAACGAAAATTATCTAGAAGGCGTTATTACAGTAAATAAAATTGACTCAGATGAAAACCCTGCAGACATATTTACAAAGTCATTAGGTTGAATAAAATTTGAAAAGTTTAGAAGAAATTTAAATTTAGAATATTAAATTAGATTCGATACTTAAGTTAAGTTTATACGCAATATAAATGTAAGGAGGCGTGTTGAAATAATGATACATATTATATTGCGCGAGAATGTAAATATTTGGAAGTCGCACGAGAGACGAAAACAGCGAGCGCGACACACGTACATTGTAGGTTCCCCCACTCCAGCACCTATGGTGTGACTTGCGAGCGTGCACGGCAGCGACGAACGCGAGCCCTTCTCTCTTGGCTCTCAGCTCTCGTAAGGAGCGGCACGCGGTGCCCAAGCGTATGGCGCTGTATTGTATTATATTTCTATTTTAATAAATATCCTTTTACCAACAACCACGACTTTTTCTCTCTCATTTTAACAAAATCATCACCTTCCGCACCAGTATCGAAATATACTATTTTAATATTATGAAATACATTTACAGAAAGAAAATCAGTTTAATAAAGACTGCAACAATGACAAATTAAAAATGTAAGCCCCTCATCTTTATTAATAAATATATAAAATATTTATACAAAACTCATGTGCCCATGAATCACAACTTCTTTTTATTGTAGAGCACATATATTTATATATGTGCTCTATACATGGAATGAGTTCTCTCAATGATGTAGAAATTTAAAAAAAATATTTATATTGGGAGTATAAGCGAAAAATGAACAAAGCCATTGCATATGAGGAATTCGATATAACATTTACTTGGCCAAAGATACCGCAACAAACTAATAGTTACCATTGTGGCGTCTATGTACTGCAATATGTGGAACAATTTTTTTCGGTAAACATTTGTAAAAAATCATATTATATTTATCAAATTTTCAAATTTCTCATATATTTGTTATATTGCGTAGCTGACCTCGATGAAAGATTTTTTATCCTCGCAATCATTGGCAAAATGGTTTGACGTAAATCACATAAGTGAAAAAAGAAAAGAAATTAGAGAACTGATAGAACGGAAAGGTAAAGTACAGATTTAAGTAAAGATAAATTCAATAAATCGATAAAAATGTACAGATTTAAGTAATGATAAATTAAAAAAATTTTATATATATATATATATATATATATATATATAATCATATAAACATGGACTTATGCTGACACCAATGTATAAGACCACGTGACCTGTCTGCATAAGTGTAGTACCGTTTATACAAGTGTCTGCACAAGTCTAGCGTGACTAAAGAAATAATCCCTCTACTTATGCTGACGTCTGCATAAGTCGGTCTCTGTCTGCATAAGTCTATTTAAATTTCGGAAAGTGTCTGCATAACTAGCGTTTCATATATTTATATATATATATATAAAGACCTATACACGTTATTTCTGGTAATCTACAGGGTCCTATAGTTTATCTCTTCAGAGTTCCCTATATAAGCGCGTGACTAAAGAAATAATATCCCTGGGGTTATTGACTCTAGACGCGTCCCAGAAATAACGCTTACGTACAGAAAAATTTCCGGGACGTCCCGGAAAAAACAGCGCGTCCCGGAAATAACAGCGATGTACAGTGTAAACGTCCCGGAACAAACTGTTGCAGATATATATATATATATATATATATATATAGAGGGGTAACCGACCTGCTCGCTCCGCGCGCCAGCCCCTCATTTATAAGTTGGTGAACTATTTATTTATTAGTTTTTATTCTGAGATTAAAAGAAATAGTTTAGAGTAGAGTATTATATAACCAATTATCAACAAAATCTAAGCTTTTTTCGAACTTTTAACGGTCATATTGTATCCGCAATTTTAAATTTCGAAAGTCTTATAATAAGATTCTGATTAGCGGCCTCGAAAACCCCTGTATACAAATTTTAAGCAAAATCTAAGCTTCCTTCGAACTTTTGACAGCCCTTTTGAATTTCGGAAGTCTGATAGCAAAATCGTGATCCGCGACCGCGAATACCTCTGCATACCAATTTTTAGCAAAATCTAAGCTTTTTCTGAACTTTCAATCGCCATATCCCACATAACATGAAAAGTTTTGCTAAAACCTTTCAAGAAATATTTCATGAAAAGCTTGCCACAACCTTGCTGCAATATTACAGAAACCTCTGAAAAATATTTTTAGTAAGATTTCAAGAAACATTACAGAAACATTTTAGAAACTCATCAGTTAATGTTAAAAGTTGACCATCAAAATACATTAAATGAAATCATACTGCAAGCTTTTCTAAAGCTTTCATGAAATCTTTCTTACAACGTCTCTAAAAAGAAACATGTAATATTTCATGAAATATTATGGAAATGTGTTGAAAGAATTTCTGAAAAAGATGTTTTTATTCCTACAGTACCATCCAAGAAACATTCTTAAAACCTTGCAAAAATATTTCACGAAAGGTTATAAGGAAACCTTTCGAAAACATTTCCTGTATCATTGCTCGAAAAGTTTTAGCAAAGTTTTCGCAACGTTTTGGATACGGTATTGACATCGTGAAAACGCATTTCAAGAAATGTACCTGCAAGATTTTACAAAGCTTTCCCGAAAATTTTCTCGCAAACTTTCTATAAAGAAACATTTCATGAAATGTTACGATCAGGTTTCAAAAAGATTTCTTGGAAGAATTATTTTATGAAACTGAAAATGTGAAAAAATATTTCCGAAACCTTACAAAAATATTTCATGAAAATTTATAAGGAAGCTTTCAAAAAAATTTCCTGTATCATATTCTGAAACGTTTTAGCAAAGTTATTGCAACGTTTTGGATGCGATATTGACATCGTAAAAACGCATTTCAAGAAATGTTACTGCAAGAATTTAGAAAGTTTTCCCAAAATGCTTCTCGCTAACTTTCTATAAAGAAACATTTCATGAAATGTTACCCCTGTAAACTAATTATAATAAAATCTAAGCTTTTTTCGAATTTTTTACAGCCATTTCGAATTTCGAAAGTCCGATAGCAAGATCCCGGTCAGCGACCTCGAAAACCCATGTATACAATTTTTCAACAAAATGTAAGCTTCCTTCGAAATTCTGACAGCCATATTGGATCCTCCATTTTGATTTTCGAAAGTATAATAGCAAAATCTAGATCAGCGACCTCGAAACCCTATGCATACCAATTTTCAGCCAACTCTAAGTACTTTTACAACTTTCAATCGACATATTGCATGAGCCATTTTGAATTTCGAAAGACTAATAGAGAAACTTGATCAGCAACCCCCCGTAAACCAATTTTAAATAAAATCTAAGCTTTTTTCGAATTTTTTACAGCCATTTTGAATTTCGAAAGTCCGATAGCAAGATCGTGATCAGCCACCTCGAAAACCCATGTATACAAATTTTCAACAAAATGTAAGCTTCCTTAGAAATTCTCACAGCCATATTGGATCCGCCATACTGAATTTCGAAAGTCCAATAGCAAAATCTTGATCAGTGACCTCGAAATCCCGTGTATACCGATTTTGAACCAAATCTAAGCTTTCTCCAAAATTTTAAATGCTATATTAGATCCACCATTTTGATTTTCGATAGTCCAATAGCAAAATATGGATCAGCGACCTTGAATATCCCTGTATACTAATTTTCAGCAAAATTTAAGCTTTTTTCGAATTTTTAACTGTCAAATTGGATACGCCATTTTGAATTTGAAAAGTCCAATAGCAAAATCTTGATCAGCGACCTTGAAAATCCCTGTATACTAATTTTCAGCAAAATCTAAGCTTTTTGCGAATTTTTAACCACCATATTGGATCCGCCATTTTGATTTTCGAAAGTATAATAGTAAAATCTTGATCAGCGACCTTGAAACCCTCTGCATACTAATTTTCAGCCAACTCTAAGCACTTTTACAACTCTCAATCGACATATTGGATGAGCCATTTTGAATTTCGAAAGTCTAATAGAGAAACTTGATCAGCAACCCCTGTAAACCAATTTTCTATAAAATCTAAGCTTTTTTCGAATTTTGTACAGCCATTTTGAATTTCGAAAGTCCGATGGCAAGATCGTGATCAGGGACTTCGAAAATCCATGTATACAAATTGTCAACAAAATCTAAGCTTCCTTCGAAATTCTGACAGCCATATCAGATCCGCCATTCTGAATTTCGAAAGTCCAGTAGCAAAATCTTGATCAGTGACCTCGAAATCCCGTGTATACCGATTTTGAACCAAATCTAAGCTTTCTCCGAATTTTTAAGTGCCATATTAGATCTACCATTTTGATTTTCGATAGTCCAATAGCAAAATCTGTATCAGCGACCTTGAATATCCCTGGATACTAATTTTCAGCAAAATCTAAGCTTTTTTCGAACTTTTAACCGTCAAATTGGATTTGCCATTTTGAATTTGGAAAGTTTTGTAGCAAAAACGTGATCAGCGACTTCGAAACCTCTGTATTCTAATTTTGAGTAAAACCTAAGCTTTTTTGACACGTTCAACCGCCATATTGGATCAGCCATTTTGAATTTAGAAAGTCTGATAGCAAAATCGTGATCAGCGACTTTGAAACCTCTGAATACCAATTTTCAGAAAAACCTAAACTTTTTTCGAATTTTTAACCACCTTATTGGATCAGCCATTAGGAATTTTGAAAGTCTGATTGCAAAGTCGTTATTAGCGTCCTCGAAAACTCTCAGATAGAAACTTTAAGCAAAATCTAAGCTTCCACCGAAAATTTTTGGTAGCCATATTGGATCCGTCATTTTGAATTTCGAAAGTCAAATAGGAAAATCTTTATCGACGTCCTCGAAAACCCCTGCATATCAATTTTCAGTCAACTCTAAACACTATTCCAAATTTTAATCGCCATATTGAATCCGACATTTTGAATTTTGAAAGTCTGATAGCAAGATCGTGAACAGCGAATTCAAAACCTCTGTATTCCAATTTTTAGAAAAACCTAAGATTTTTCTGAATTTTGAACCACCATATTGTATCCGCATTTAGAATTTTGAAAGTCTGGTGGCAAAATCGTGATCAGCGACCTTGAAAACCCCTGTATACAAATTTTAAGCAAAATCTAAGATTCCCTCGGACTTTTCACAGCCATATTGGATCCGCCGTTTTGAATATGGAAATTCCAATAGCAAAATCTTGATCAACAATCTTGAAAATACCTGTATACTAATTTTCAGCAAAATCTAAGCTTTTTCCGAATTTTGAACCACCATATTGTATCCGCATTTAGAATTTGGAAGTTTGATTGCAAAATCGTGATCAGCGACCTTGAAAATCCCTGTATACAAATTTAAAGTAAAATCTAAGATTCCTTCGAACTTTTCACAGCCATATTGGATCCGCCATTTTGAATTTGGAAAGTTCAATAGCAAAATCTTGATCAGCGACCTTGAAAATCCCTGTATACTAATTTTCAGCGAAATCTAAGCTTTTTCCGAACTTTTAGCTGTTAAATTGTTTAATCCGCCATTTTCAATTTCAAAAATCTGATAGCAAAATCGTTATTAGCGACTTCGAAAACCTCTGCATTACAATTTTGAGAAAAACCTAAGCTTTTTTCGAACTTTTATCTGCCGACATGGATCCGCCATTTCGAATTTGGAAAGTCCAATAGTAAAATCATGATCAGAGACATCGAAGACCCCTGTATATCAATTTTCAGGAAAATCTAAACTTTTTCCGAATTTGTAATTGAAGTTAATTTTCTGAGTTGTATGCTTGACTTTAGCGTTGAGTACGTACATATTACTTCATCGAATGTTCACTCAACGCGCCTGCAACGATACCTCAATGGCAGTGGAGGGGACGGTGGAGGGGAAGGTGGAGGGGACAGTGGAGGGGAAGGTAGAGGGGGAAGTGGAGGGAATGGTGGAGGAGGTGGAGGGGACGGTGGATGGGGGTGTAGCGGACGGTGGAGGAAGGTGGTGGGCGTGGTGGAGGGGGTGGAGGGGACGGTGGAGGGGCGGTGGAGGGGCTGAGTCTGAAAAATAACGTGACTTTTGAACGAATTTAACGTTAAAACGTGGAGGGGATGGTGGAGAGGAAGGTGGAGGGGGAACTGGAGGGGACGGTGGAAGGAGGTGTAGGGGGCGGTGAAAGGACTGCGTTTAAATACAACGGTAACGCCTACATAATATAGGAATATATATATATATATATATATATATATATATATATATCGAAAGTTTATGGAGCCGTTTTGGTAATCCAAGTATGTTTATGGAGCCCGAAGTTGTTTATGGAGCCCGGGGATCATAAAATACAAAGACAATCGCGTTTATGACGCCCAGACACCAAAATGCAAAGAAAAGTATAATTTAGCCCCGGTTTTGGAGTCCGTGACATTTTAATACAAAGTGCTTTATGGAGCCCGGACAAAAAAGTAGTAAACTGAACAATCAATTGAGGTTTACGGAGCCCGAAATGCAGTATACGTTAATACAAGGTAGATTATGGAGCCTCTTATGAAATACATGAATGTTTGTAGTGCCCGAACACCAAAGCATAAAGAATAACTCAAATGCACACCCTTACGGTGAACCAAAACAAACACTTCAATATCAGGATTTACGGAGCCCGAACTTGTACATCATATAATACAAGGTAATTTATGGAGCCCCTTTTGTAGTCCATGTTTATGTTTATGGATCCTGGAATGGTTATTGTAGGCCCGACGTCATAAACTACAAATGGAATGCAAATACAATAAGGTAATTTTCCGATTTTTTGGAGCCCGCTATATTTTCATAAAAAAGAGTTTATGAAGACAGAAGAAAAAATTGGAAAATTGAACGACCCATTTATGTTTGCGGAGCTCGATATAATGCAAACGTTAAATCAAGGTAGTTTATGAAACCCCTTTTGTAATCCATGTATGTTTATGGAGCCTACAATGGTTACCGTAATACCAAAATCATAAAATACAAATAAAATACAAATACAAGAACGTAATTTTACGGCTTTTTTGGAGACCGTGATATTTTCATAAAAAAAGGTCTTTGTTAAGGTGGAAGTAATGACAGCTCTCAGATTTGAGTCTACACCTTAATAATTGACTTGACTTGTATGAAACTAGATGTCGTTACTTGGTAGTTATTAACAATTTTTAAGAGTTCGTGTACTGGACTCGAGCGATTTATCGGTTTTGGAATTTTCCTCCGATCTCAGGGTAAGATACCAGCGCGCAGTGTGCCGGAGTCTGTGCCGTCGATACAGATAGAAGGTAGGTAGGTGATGCAGGTAAGTATTTGGAGCTGATTGGCTGCTACCGTGCTGCGTTTGAATCGGGTAAGTAGTTAGCGCTGATTGGCTGCTACCGTGCCGATAGAAAGGATTGCCGGGTAAATAATCGGCAAAGAGGGCCAACTATCGTGCCGTAAGAGGTCGGTAAGGTAGAGTTCCTTGAGTATGTTAAGGTTAGGTTCATAATTGACATTTTACTTAAAGACAAATATGATATTAAATAAGTTTATTTTGATGATAAATAGGAACAGATTACAAGAGTATATTTACAATATTTTAACGAGCGCAAGGGGTCGCCAACATCACTCACCTAAGCGCAATGCTTTTGGGAGAGTGTTCAAGGCAGTAGCTCGGACACAAGTGCGTGCCGATTCCGAGAATCGTGGCCCTTTATATACTAGTCAGCTATCTATTCTTCTCTCTCACGCATGACAACAAAGGTGTTTACATTGTGACGTCAGATGCGCCTTAATTACTCGTGAGAGAATACGAGTCTGCTTGGTTTGCGCTGGGCGCTCGTGATCGGTGAGCCGGGCCTTTGTTGATGTTTCGCTTATGAATGTGTGTACGTATCGTACAGCCGGTCGTGTACGTCACATCGCCCCCCAAATTAAATTTTTATTTTTATTAATCGCAAAAAAAATAACAAATTTCATTTTCGCTTAGTACACGCTATCATATTTACATTAAAACGGTGATTACATGTATTTTCTTCGCTTGTTTCTTTGGTTGATATTGATGATGCCTTGAGGACTCTGTGCATCTTCTTAAATCATCTGCCAAGTCGTTTTGAACGCCAGGCCTCAGTTCTTTGATTGATTTTTTTTTTTTTTTTTTTATTTTGATATTTATTTTTAAGTTTTGTCGCAGTACTCTATTGTAGAGTATATTCCGCAGTTTACATGGTATAATAACATTTAATGTATTCGCAAGAATTACATAAGTCTCGTAGCTTTCGTTATCGCACCTGAATGCAGTGTATTGTTTAATTTTGAAATTGAAAGTATCATTAAATTCTGTAATCATTTTCTCTATACTTGGATATAATTTCAAATCGTTTATTTTGTTAGCATTTATGCTTTTTTGACAATGTCTATCTTTTTTATCTACGATTTCGCGTTTCATTATTCCAAATTCAAGCCACTTATTAATTTCAATATTGACTTTATCTTTATAGTAAATCGGAATAAGACACGACTTAGAGAAGAATTCGTTTTTATAGTTAGGTAACAGAGACGGACACTTTGGAATACCTCTTTGGTTTTTACTATAAAGTACTTGAGTTTTTCCCTAAGGGAGTTTTGACAAGACCTAATCTTTTCGGCTATTTCTTCTGAAACATTGTGCGAAAGATTGATAATGTCGTCATACAAATCAGCGTTCTCGCCTTTAGATCTGTTTGACAAGGTAGTATCATCATGTGGATCAGCGTTTTCACCTTTAGACCCCCATGATTGTGTGATACTTGGAGACGTACACTCTTCTGAGCTTATAACAGTCTCCTTGTAAGAGAAGTGAGCGCAATGCTCCTTCAATGGTGTGAGGATTTCTTTTTTGTCGATAACTCTCAAACTATTTAGAATCTTTTGCGTATCATATTCTAATATGCACGAATTTAATTTTTTAAATTGAAAATGGTTTTCCAAACCTGTGGTTGGAACTTGGAAAATTGAATACGCTTTCGCGAATTTAGTTTTGACATCTGAACCAGTTCTAGGTTGTATGCCATGTAAGAGTTTATGCCTTAAGTTTCCTAGTATAGAGGATACCTCCATTTCATTATTTGAGGAATTGTTAACACTGCATTTAAGATGGTCAACGTATTCCGATTCAGTTGCCCTTTGCGCAGTTAAATGTGATTTCGAAAGAGCAACTAATACACGTTTCCCGAATCTTCTGATTCTTGTGGGACGAAATTAGATTCTAAGTCTATGCTGCAAACATCAATGCTGTCATAGCTGCGTATTAAGTCTTTGTTTCGTCTTTGAGTATTTTTCTGCTCATCAAATTTATGATTACTGTGTATAGGTTTATCCTTTGCGCTAGACAAGATTAATTGTTCCTTCGCAGTGGCGTTTACATTTTTAGACGATCACGTATTTGCTTTATTAAATGTTTGCTGATTCGACGCGTTGGCCGTTTCGATTGGAGTGCTGAATTTGTTTTGGCTATTGAACTTGTCATGCTTTCTATGACGTTGATCGTCACCATCGTATTCTGTTAATAATTTTAGTAACATGTTTTTATCTTCGACTTGCTGTCCTAATATGGCGTGTCGAATATTCCTTTCGAAATTGTGACGTACACGACCGGCTGTACGATACGTACACACATTCATAAGCGAAACATCAACAAAGGCCAGGCTCACCGATCACGAGCGCCCAGCGCAAACCAAGCAGACTCGTATTCTCTCACGAGTAATTAAGGCGCATCTGACGTCACAATGTAAACACCTTTGTTTTCATGCGTGAGAGAGAAGAATAGATAGCTGACTAGTATATAAAGGGCCACGATTCTCGGAATCGGCACGCACTTGTGTCCGAGCTACTGCCTTGAACACTCTCCCAAAAGCATTGCGCTTAGGTGAGTGATGCTGGCGACCCCTTGCGCTCGTTAAAATATTGTAAATATACTCTTGTAATCTGTTCCTATTTATCATCAAAATAAACTTATTTAATATCATATTTGTCTTTAAGTAAAATGTCAATTATAAACCTAACCTTAACATACCCAAGGAATTGGGTCTATCTACCTTACCGACCTCTTACGGCACCATAGTTGGCCCTCAGCGCTGATTATTTACCCGGCAATCCTTTCTATCGGCACGGTAGCAGCCAATCAGCGCTAACTACTTACCCGATTCCAACGCAGCACGGTAGCAGCCAATCAGCTCTAAATACTTACCTGCATCACCTACCTACCTTCTATCTGTATCGACGGCACAGACTCCGGCACACTGCGCGCCGGTATCTTACCCTGAGATCGGAGGAAAATCCCAAAACCGATAAATCGCTCGAATCCAGTACACGAACTCTTAAAAATTGTTAATAACTACCAAGTAACGACATCTAGTTTCATACAAGTCAAGTCAATTATTAAGGTGTAGACTCAAATCTGAGAGCTGTCATTACTTCGGTACGTTACAAGTGAAAAAAATATCTACACGAATTCTTTCTGAAAGAACCTTGAAAAGATTTTTTGAAAGAAAACATAAAACAATTCAGAAATCATTTCAAGAATTATATCATTAAATAATTCAGAAATAATTTCAGAAAGATACAAATTAATCGTTCACAAAAATAATTAAATATCTATTCAAAAACCTTTCATGAATTATTTCATGAAATCTTCCGGGAAACTCATGTGAATTAATACAAGAAATAATTTAGAATTCTTTTGAATAAGATTTTTGGAATAAAATTTTTTAAAACAAAATAGGGAAAAAAATAATTACACGAATTCTTCCTGAAAGAACCTTGAAAAGATTTTTCGAAAGAAAACATAAAACAATTCAGAAATCATTTCAAGAATTATATCATGAAATAATTCAGAAATAATTTCAAAACGATACAAATTATTATTTTACAAAAATAATTCAATATCTATTCAAAAACCTTTCATGAATTATTTTATGAAATCTTCCACGAAACTCGTGTGAATTAATACAAGAAATAATTTAGAATTCTTTTGAAAAAGATTGTTAGAATAAAATTTTTTGAAACAAAATAGCGAAAAAAATAATTACACGAATTCTTCCTGAAAGAACCGTGAAAAGATTTTTTGAGAGAAAACATAAAACAATTCGGAAATCATTTCAAGAATTATATCATTAAATAATTCAGAAATAATTTCAGAAAGATACAAATTAATCGTTCATATATATTGGACTTTGGGGACGCCAAAGAATTGAAAAAAAATTTATTGGAGAAATTTGATACTGGTGTAGTCCATACTTCTGGTCGATGAAGGTATGTCAAAAACCAACCAATCAGAAATTTTTAATATTACTCTACAAAATGTTTCAAGATTTTGAGTAAAAAATGATAAACGTTGTACTTTCATCAAAAATCGCAAAAAATAACCGTTTTCAATGTTGCATACCTTTTTTATTTGTGCAAATATCGATCTAAGATTTTAGGGACATGTTTTTTTCATGAAAAACTAAAAGTAAACAAAATTTGAGCTGGTCACTTCACATGAAATATCCCATGTACTATAGCATTCTTATGCACACATCGCTTCCTCTATTTACATTTTTGTATCAATTTCTGACAACAGGTGACAGGTGAACATATTTATATATAGAGAATAAGTTTTTTAAAAAATTCCTGCACTAAATAGACAGAACACCATGGTCGTACAACCTATCAGATAAGTATAGCAGAATCAATCTGCTTTTAAAGTGTTAGAATATGTAGTGTACACACAAGAAAATGTTATCTTTGTGAAAAATTTTTCAGGCGATAGATGATGTTTGCAGACTACAAGTGATTTTTCTAGAGCAGTGTCAATGGAGTGGAATTAACATTTTTTCATGTCAAACATCAATTGCAATGAAAATGTACAAACTGCATTTTAGAATGTATTCTAAAATATCATTCTAAAATTTATTAAATGTAGCAATGTGGCTCCGAAATTGCATGATGATTGGATAGTTTGAATGCAGATTGAATGTCCTTATTTTAAAATTCATTGCAATGATATACGATATGAATGTTACATTTGCATTCTAGCCATTTTTAATGATAAATCTATTTTATTTTCTATTTTGTCATGAATGTAAGTAAATAATTGTAAATTATACTGGTAAATAAACGTTATAATTATAAATTCTTGATAATTAAATAATTAAACATATATAAAACAAATGGAATGTATGTTGAGCGTTAATTTCATTTAAGGGGGCTAGACACCTTTTTTCTCTGAAATAAGAAGTCACATTTTAATACATAAATGTAAACTAATTATTTCATACTTTTTACATATAAAAGTGGGTATATTTACCTTACCTTAAAACTTTCTCCGATGGGCCTTTTGTATGGTCCAGAACCATAGTCATCGATGAAACAAGTTTTTTCACTAGCCGTAAGCTTTGAAATTTCCCTGTGGATGGATTGACTCCAGATTTGAACTAAATTACTCCTGAATAGTATAATTCTCATATGAGTGTAGGGATTTAGGATTAAATGTCGGAAAAAATTTTTACATCAGAAAAATTATGAAAAAATATAAAAAATATAAAAAATTTAAAAAAATTAAAAAAAAACTCTTGAAAAACAGCACAATTTTTCTTTTCTCATTGGATCAAAAATCCCTACACTCATATGAGAATTATGCTATTCAGGAGTAATTTAGTTCAAATCTGAAGTCAATCCATCCACAGGAAAATTTCAAAGCTTACGGTTAGTGAAAAAACTTCTTTCATCGATGACTATGGTTCTGGACCATATAAAAGGCCCATCGGAGAAAGTTTTAAAGTAAGGTAAATATACCCACTTTTATATGTAAAAAGTATGAAATAATTAGTTTACATTTATGTATTAAAATGTGACTTCTTATTTCAGAGAAAAAAGGTGTCTAGCCCCCTTAAGTCATGATTTTTGCAAGCTTTCCACCGTGTATGGTTCAATTAAGGCCATGTGAAATTCAACAAAACTTGCAATAGGGCTCAGTCGGTAAAAAGATGGGAACCAACAGCGTTGGCCCCGCGAGGATTCTCCCGGTGAAACGGAATCATTTGATTAACTTCAGAGCGAACCAGAACGGAATCATTTGACTAAGTTCAGAGCGCTGCTCCGGCAGACCGCGGCGACGAGAGCAGATACTATAGCAAAGAATCAAGTGTTCTGTTGAGTTTTCCTTTTTACAAGAGTAAATTTGTGGAAATTATGATGTTAACATACAAGAACATATTTTAGCAGCGATGAAGAGAATTCAGATATGTATTATATACTTATTATATTCTAATAATTTTTCAGTTTTTGCCTTAGCGGAAATATTTTTGTTCTATAAAGTTTGAAAAACTGTTGGTAAGAGTTTACTATAAACTGTTAATTACCAATTATTAATTCATTTTAAATGTCATTAAAAATTATTTGAAAGTGTTGCAAACTCGTATAAACTATTTGAAACTGCGTTCAAAATCCTATATTTCGTAACATTTATAAACAGTTACAAATAGTTTTAAGTAATTTTTGACAATTATTAACTGTTATTGACATTAATAATTTAGTACAAGGCGAATAAAAATTATTCGAATAGATACTTTGTGAGTTTTATTTTTCATTGCAGAAAAACATGTACATTGCAATGCCAGCCATAGGACTAAATTTTGGAGCTGAGAACTGATTGAAAATGATTAATGGCAATCATATCTGGACTGGTGCGAATACGAGGGTCATTTGACAAGTACCTAGCCTCACCGCCAGATGGTGCCACTATCGCACCAGAAATACACTACAGTGCAGTATCTTCCTGTAAACGGTTACAGACGAAATTTCAGCCGGATCGGAGTTGTAGTTTATTTTTGAGAGCGTGTGAAAGCAAATGTGTCCGTTGATTTTTGAAAAAATGGAGAAAGAACAATATCGGTCGGTGATTCGAATCTTGTTTTTGGAAGGGAAATCGCGCAGTGAAATTAAAGAACGCTTGGATGCAGTGTATGGGGATGCTTCTCCTTTGATGGCGACCGTTAAATTTTGGTATAACGAGTTTCAACGTGGTCGTACGTCGGTTTTTGATGATCCACGCCCAGGTGCTCCGAAAACAGCCACTACGGAGGAGAACGTGACAAAAATACACGATATCGTTTTGTCAGACCGCCGATTAAAAGTGCACGAGATAGCTGCGATAGTAGGCATCTCAGAAGAACGCGTGTGGCATATCCTACATGAGATTTTAGGCATGAGGAAGCTGTCAGCAAGGTGGGTGCCGCGTTTGCTGACTGCAGACAACAAGCGCATCCGTGTGACCAGTTCAGAGCAGTGTTTGGAGCTGTTTAATCGCAATCCAAAAGAGTTTTTGCGTCGTTACGTGACCGTCGACGAAACATGGATTCACTACTACACTCCAGAGACCAAGGAGCAGTCAAAACAGTGGACCTTACCCGGTGAACCTGCTCCGAAGAAGGCGAAGACGGTCCCGTCGGCCGGAAAGGTGATGGCCACTGTTTTCTGGGATTCTCAAGGTGTGATTTTTATTGACTATCTGGAGAAGGGCAAAACGGTCACAGGACAGTACTACGCCGAACTATTGAGCCGATTTGACACCGTGTTAGAAGAAAAATGGCCCCATTTGTCTAAAAAGAAAGTGCTTTTCCACCACGATAATGCACCGGCTCACACTTCTGCACTCGCCACGGCTAAATTGGTCGAATTACGCTACGAACTGCTGCCCCATCCACCGTATTCTCCAGATTTGGCTCCGTGCGACTTTTTTTTGTTTCCGAACCTAAAAAATTCGCTCGCCGGGAAGAGATTCCACTCCAATAACGAAATAATCGCCGCCACGGAGGCCTATTTTGCAAACCAAGAGAAAACATTTTTTTCAACGGGGTTAAAAAAATTGAAACACCGCTGGACCAAGTGTATTCAACTAAAAGGAGACTACATTGAAAAATAAATTTTATTTTTTGTAAAATTTTGGTGTTTTCATTTGTAGGCTAGGTACTTATCAAATGACCCTCGTAACTTTGATCAAGATAAAAGTTATTATGTTTAAGGGAGGTGAATAATTATGTGTTATCGGGTTCATAAACTTTATGGAACTTTATGTAAAAGCTTTTGAATAGAAGAAAATATTGATGAGTGACCCGTGAGCATAAATAAACAATATAATTTATGATGCTGATTTGACATATTGGTCTGAGCTTTGGTTTGACATCTTCAACGACATTAGTTGATATCAGTGCTGGGCTATTGTCCACATTTACTGAAGCACCCGTTAAAAGATTGTGTTAAATGAATATTGATATACTGAAAAAAGAGAAAATGATATGTTATTGTGAAAAATGTAGTGAATAAAAGTGTTCAGTTAATCTAATTTATGATTTTGCAAAGGTGGGAGACGTCAAAATGTTTCAGAGGAGATCCTTGTAAATATTTTTCTACACAAACTTTAAAAATTCTCAGTGATTCTTAGTTCCTAAACTGGTTGTGATTCTTAATTTTACTAGATTATGTGTGACAATTATGGGTTATTAATTTAAGTTGATTCAATCAATAATAATTTCATATGTACTCTATAGTGTTTGCAACTGAATAATTTTTTCACGAATTGTGGATTTAGAATGATGTTTTACAAATGGCTATAATATCTGGGCTGTTGCGAATAACTTTGACCAAGATAAAAGTTATTATGTTTAAGGGAGGTGAATAATTATGTGTTATGAGGTTCATATACTTTATAATAAGCTTTTGTATAACAAAAAATATTGGTGAGTGACACGTGAGCATAAATATACAATATAATTTATGACGCTGATTTGAAATATTGGTCTGAGACTTAAATTGGTTTAAAAAGAATTTGTCATCTTCAACAAAATTAGTTGATATCAGTGCGCTGTGCCATTGTACATATTTACTCAAGCACCAGTTAAAAGAATATGTTAAATAAATATTGAAATATTTTAAAAAGCGAAAATGATGTGTTATTGTGAAAATTTTAGTGACTAAAAGTGCTCAGTTAATCTAATTTATAATTTTATCACAGTGGGAGATGTCAAAATGTTTCAGAGGAGTTCTTAGTAAATATTTTTCTACACAAGATTCAGATAATAATTTCAAAAAGTGATATCAATTCAAGAATGTCAAGAAAGCTTTAATACAAATGATAATCATATCTGGACTGGTGCGAATAACTTTGATCAAGATAAAAGTTATTATTAAATATTTTCTATTTAAATTGGTTCCTAGATTGGAGAAATATTAGAAATTTGGAGCAAGGGATTTCTCAATTGAAAATGACCAAAGCTGAGCTTTTTGTCAAAAATAGCTAAATATGAGGCAATTGGAATTGGTGGCTTGGGCTTAAACGAGAAAAAAATCGATTACAACACTCAAAAGCTCTGTTAGCATCTAAAGAAGGTCACTTAAGGTCTCAAGTAGAATCAGTTTAAATGTTTAAATAAAATTGGAAGGTATGAAACAACATCATGAAGAACGAAATAAGACACTTGCAGATACAAATAACTCGCATGACAGAATATCTAGATTTATAAATAGGCTACAGAAAAAGATTCAACTTGTCACAAGAGAAAGCAACATGTACAGGCAACAACTAGATACATATGAAATAGAAATATCTGGATACCAAAATAATAGTTAAGACCGAAAGCAAGTTTGTAAAGAAAAGCAAGAAAGTTAACTAACGAGAATGATAAGAATTCTGAATAAATGGTTGACGTGAATGAAGCTCCTTAATATAATACAAAATAAGGAACATTAAAATTTCATTTACTACTTTGATCATGGCACTTGTAAATTAAATATCAATAATTTTAAGTATAAATAAATTTCTACAAAAAGTTGCATAAATTTTTTCCTTTTTTTAATTTTAATTTTTCTATTCTTACATAGTATCTTAAAAAGTTGTGGAATCCAGAAGTATTCTACGAAAGTCATAACTTATAGACAAGTGTATATTATCATTCCTTGCCAATTCTTTAATTTATTAATAAGAATTAAAAGTTCACGCAAAACCTACGTGTTTGGAAAATAAATTATTGTTATTATCTCTCTTAACAACTGCAAAGTTTCTTTTCGAAAAACAATAATTACATAAAACATATTTAAATAAGAAAAATGAAAAGTTTATGGAAAACTTATATGCTACCCAAAATAAATTATTTTTATTATCTCTCTAAACCACCGTTAAGTCGCTTTGTAAAAAAATTCAGCACCCCCGTCCCCTCCTTTTCTCTCATCTTTTCTTACTTAACAACTGTATAACGACACCACGAAAAACATTCAGAAGAGCCTAAATATTTTTTTGAAACAGCCAACAAGACATTCTGTACAAGAATAATATACTAACAAACTTTATTTGGAAATTAGAACTACAGAATGTTTGAAAAATGTTTTTTCTAAAAAGAAAGCATTAACATTTTTTTCTCGAAAATAATTATTGATATATTCATTTATCTAAATTAAAGTAGAAATAATAAAACTTTCTGCGAAAGTATAAAATAAGCCACGTACAAGGTTTTCCTGGAATCTATAAAAATAAAAAGAAATATATTTTCATACGCCTTTTCAAATTAATAGTATTGAAAATTTATTATCGTACATAAAATACAGGTTTAATTATATTATTTCAAGAAACGTTACTAATATAATCATTGTATCGAGCTCCTTATAGAAACATTCCAATTTAAAACTTTTATTGTGACTAACAATACTTCTATTTAATAATAATATTAAAAATGTACTATATAATAAATTCTCATAACATTATACAAATGTTTAAACTAAGGCAAGTATTAGCCTCTCTCTCTTCCTCTCTCTCTCTCTCTCTCTCTCTCTCTCTCTCTCTCCCCTCTCTCAACATTCGTCAAACTGAATACCAAAAACTTTAATAAGAGCTTAAATATTTTTTTTTAAACAATCAACACGTTTTTAAGAAGAAGAAATTTTTTAAGTAAGTTTTAACAACACAATTTTTAAGCAGTCCTTTTATTTCTTCGAATCTTATCAAGTCAATAAGCACACTTTGCAAATGGTGATAATTTTTTCATAACTCTTCAAATAATAATATTGTTAATATAAAACTTTCTATGAAAGTATAAAATGAGGCAAGTATAGTATATTATCCTACGCCTAAATCGATTTTTCTGCTATAGCCGTTTCCGAGAAACGTGCTATCTGCTAGCTTATAAAATTAAGCTAGCAGACCGCTTTCTGGTAACTTTGCGAGTATTCGATTTGGCGATTATGGAAAAAGGACATATTTTTGTGCTTATTTTCTGCTGTCAGATAGCCGAAGCTAAAAATCACAAAATCATTTGGGAGTCCCAGTACGAGACATATAAGGGAGTTACGTAGATGTCGAATAATTAGGAAAGATAATTATTAAAATAATTCTTAATCGCAAGTAGCAGGGAAAAGCAAGGTCCCCGCGTATAAGGGAGTTACGTAGATGAGTCAAATTAGGCTACAAAATTATTTAAATAATTATTAATTCTAAGTAGCGGGTGGGGGGGGGGGGCGTACGTGTACCCAATTATTCAAGAAAATTATTTAAATGATTCTAAAATCCAAATAGCCGGGGGAAGCGAGGTCCACGCGTATAATGAAGTTAGGTAGACGTGCAAAATTAGGCAAGATTATTATTTAAATAATTCTTAATCGCAAGTAGCCTAGGGGAACAAGGTCCTCGGGTACAAGAGAGTTACGTACTCATGCAAAACTAGGCACAATCATTATTAAAAAATTCTCAAACCCAATTAACCGGGGAAGCAAGGTTTACGCATATAAGGAAGTTACCTAGACGTGCTAAATTAGAGAAGACAATTATTTAAATAGTTTTGAAACCCAAGTTGATGGGGAAAGCAAGGTCCACGCTTATAAGAAAGTTACGTAGACATGCATAATTAGGAAAGACAATTATTTAAATATGTTGAATGTATAAAGCCATCCATTTTTATATTAAATAGTTGAGGACGATCTTTGGAGGCAAAATGAAATGATCTTATTTCTTTATGGCAACGTTTTGTTGGCTTAGTATGCCAACCTCATTGAGTCGAGAATAACATCTGATCGACGTATGATATATACGTTTATGATTTCGGCCTGATGAGGTTGGCGTACTAAGCCAACGAAACGTTGCCATAAAGAAATAAGATCATTTCATTTTGCCTCTAAAGATCGTCCTCAACTATTTAAATTATTTAAATAGCTCTAAGACCTAAGTAGTCGGGGGAGGCGAAGTCCACACGTACAAGGGAGTTATGTAGATGTGCCATATTTGGCAAGACAATTATTTAAATAATTCCAAAATCCAAGTAGAGGGGAAAGCAAGGTCCGCGCGTATAAGGAAGTTACGTATACGTGCAAAACTAAGCAACATCATTATTGAAATTATTCTAATACACAAGTAACCGGGGAAGCAAAGGCACCGCGCACAGCAAAGTTACGTAGATGTACCAAATTAGGCAAGGTCATAATTTAAATAATTCTAAAACCCAAGTAACTGGGAAAGCTAGGCCCACGCGTATAAGGAAGTTACCTAGACGAGCTAAATTAGGGAAGACAATTATTTAATCAGTTCCAAAACCCAAGTTGGCGGGGAAAGCAAGGTCCACGCATATAAGGGAGTTACGCAGACGTGCATAATTATAGGCAAAACAATTATTTAAATTATTCTAAGACCCAAGTTGCCGGGAGAGCAAGGTCCACGCGTATAAGGAAGTTACCTAGACTTGTAAAATTAGGCAAGATGATTACTTAAATAATTCTAAAACTCAAGAAACCGGGGGAAGCGAGGTCGTCCCGTATAAGGAAGTTACCTAGACGTGTTAAATTAGCGAAGACAATTATTTAAATAGTTCCAAAGCCAAGTTTCGGGGAAAACAAGGTCCACGCGTATAAGGGAGTTACGTAGATGTGCATAATTAGGAAAGATTATTATTTAAATAATTCTGAATCGCAAGTAGCCTGGCGAAACAAGGTCCTCACGTACAAGGGTGTTACGTAGCCGTGCAAACATAAGCAACATCATTAATGAAATTATACTAATGCACAAGTAACCGGGGTAGCAAAGGCAACGCGCACAGCGGAGTTACGTGGACGTACTAAATTAGGCAAGGTCATAATTTAAATAATTCTAAAACCCAAGTGGCCGGGAAAGCAAGGCCCACGCGTATAAGGAAGTTACCTAGACGTGTAAAATTAGGCAAGCTCATTACTTATATAATTCTAAAACTCAAGAAACCGAGGGAAGCGAGGTCGTCCCGTATAAGGAAGTTACCTAGACGTGCTAAATTAGCGAAAACAATTATTTAAATAGTTCCAAAGCCAAGTTTCGGGGAAAACAAGGTCCACGCGTATAAGGGAGTTACGTAGATGTGCGTAATTAGGCAAGATTATTATTTAAATAATTCTTAATCGCAAGTAGCCTGGTGAAAGAAGGTCCTCACGTATAAGGGTGTTACGTAGACGTGCAAAACTAAGCAACATCATTATTGAAATTATTCTAAAACACAAGTAACCGGGAAAGCAAAGGTACCGCGCACAGCAAAGTTACGTAGATGTACTAAATTAGGCAACATCATAATTTAAATAATTCTAAAACCCAAGTAGCCGGGAAAGCTAGGCCCACACGTATAAGGAAGTTACCTAGACGTGTAAAATTAGGCAAGATCATTGCTTATATAATTCTAAAACTCAAGAAACCGGGGGAAGCGAGCTCGTCCCGTATAAGGAAGTTACCTAGACGTGCTAGATTAGCGAAAACAATTATTTAAATAGTTCCAAAGCCAAGTTTCGGGGAAAACAAGGTTCACGCATATAAGGGAGTTACGTAGATGTGCATAATTAGGCAAGATTATTATTTAAATAATTCTTAATCGCAAGTAGCCTGGTGAAACAAGGTCCTCACGTATAAGGGTGTTACGTAGACGTATAAAACTAGGCAACATCATTATTGAAATTATTCTAAAACACAAGTAACCGGGGAAGCAAAGGCATCGCGCACAGCGGAGCTACGTAGACGTACTACATTAGGCAAGGTCATAATTTAAATAATTCTAAAACCCAAGTAGCCGGGAAAGCAAGGCCCACGCGTATAAAGTACTTACCAAGACACGCTAAATTAGGTCAGACAATTATTTAAATAGTTCCAAAATCCAAGTTGGCGGGGAAAACAAGGTCCACGCATATAAGGGAGTTACGTGGACGTGCATAATTAGGCAAGACCATTATTTAAATAATTCTAAAACCCAAGTAGCCAAGGGAAGCCAGTTAGGTACTTGCGTATAAAGAAGTTAGGTGGAGATACTCAATTAGGCATGATTATTATTTAAATAATTCTTAGTCGCAAGTAGCAGTGGAAAGCAAGGTCCACGCGTATAAGGAAGTTACGTAGACGTGCAAAACTAAGCAACATCATTATTGAAATTATTTTAATACACAAGTAACCGGGGAAGCAAAGGCACCGTGCACAGGAAAATTACGTAGATGTACCAAATTAGGCAAGATTATTATTTAAATAATTATTAATCGCAAGTAGCCTGGTGAAACAAGGTCCTCACGTATAAGGGTGTTACGTAGACGTGTAAAACTAGGCAACATCATTATTGAAATTATTCTAAAACGCAAGTAACCGGGGAAGCAAAGGCATCGCGCACAGCGGAGTTACGTAGACGTACTAAATTAGGCAAGGTCATAATTTAAATAATTCTAAAACCCAAGTAGCCAGGAAAGCAAGGCCCACGCGTATAAGGTACTTACCAAGACACGATAAATTAGGTCAGACAATTATTTAAATAGTTCCAAAACCCAAGTTGGCGGGGAAAACAAGGTCCACGCATATAAGGGAGTTACATGGACGTGCATAATTAGGCAAAACCATTATTTAAATAATTCTAAAACCCAAGTAGCCAAGGGAAGCCAGCTAGGTACTTGCGTATAAATAAGTTAGGTGGACAAAGTCAAATAGGCATGATTATTATTTAAATAATTCTTAGTCGCAAGTAGCAGTGGAAAGCAAGGTCCACGCGTATAAGGAAGTTACGTAGACGTGAATAATGTGGCAAAACAATTATTTAAATAGCTATATGAAACCCAAATAGCCAGTGGAAATGAGGTATACTTGCGTATAAGAGAGTACGTATGTGTGTAAAATTAGGCTAGATCATTATTTAAATAGCTCCAAAATCCAAGTTTCCGGGGTAGCAATAGGGCAACGCGTACGGCGTATTTTCGTAGGCGCACTAAATTAGATGAGGTCATTTTTTAAATAATTCTAAAATCCAAGTAGCCAGAAAAAGAAGGTCCACGCGTATAAGGATATTACCTAAACGTGCTAAACTAGGCAAGGTCATGACTTAAATATTTCTAAAGCTGAAGTAACCGGGAGAAGCGAGATCCTCGTGTATAAGAAAGTTACTTAGACGTGCAAAATTGTCGCAAGATTATTATTTAAATAATGCTTAATCTTAAGCAGCCGGGGGAAGCAAGGTCCACGCGCATGAGGGAGTTACTTAGACGTTCAAAACTAGGGAAGACAATTATTTAAATAGTTCCAACACCCAAGTTGCCGGGAAAGCAAGGCCCACGCATATAAAGGAGTTACGTGGACGTGCATAATTAGGCAATACCATTATTTAAATAATTCTAAAACCCAAGTAGCCAGTGGAAGCGAGATACTTGCGTATAAAGAAGTTACCTTGACGTGCTGAATTAAGTAACAAAATTATGTAAATAATACTAAAAACATTCTAATGCCCTCCTTTACGTGGACCCGCCATCCTTCGGCTACTTGGTTTTTAAAATTATCTAAGTAATTATTTTGCCTGATTTTGCATGTCAACATAAGGGGATTTTGTGCGTGGGTCTTGTATCCCCCGAATATTTAGGTTGTAGAATTATTTAAATAATGATTTTGCCTAATTTTGCACGACTATAAATCCCTTATACGCGTGGACCGTGCTTACCCCAGCTAGTTTAGTTTGTTAGACGTAGAAAATTAGGCAAGATCATTATTTAAATAATTCTAACTTTAAATAAAGTGAAGCGACCTTCATTTGTAATGATGGGGAGTCGGAGAGGTGGCTGCCAGAGGCAGTGCCGTCCATCAATGTCGGTGTTGTGACTCTGGCGAGGATTGTCGTTCCGGAGGAACTCATCAAGAGAGTCAATGTGACGGCACTGGTACCGCTCCAAGAAGAGAAGCCTCCCAGTTGGTCAAGCTTCTGGGGCGCCAGAACCTGGTGTTGGATACGTCAAAGTGGAGGATTCTCCAGTGCTTGGAGGGGGGCCGGCTTGGCTCCTTCGCCTGGGGGTTGACGAGGCCCCTCTGGATGTGCTAGAGGCCAGGGTTGGCAAGGCCTTCCTGGGGACAAGCGAGATCACCTTTAGCTGGTCTTCGAAGAATCCGGTTGGCGAAGACGCGAAAGGGAAGCAGGATGATGTAGGGGTGGATCAGCATTGAAATGGTTGATACGCAAGTGGACATCCTGCAAATTAACTTGCATCACAGTAAAAGCGCCTCAGTGGTATTAACCAGGTGCATGACTGTCAGACACACATGCCCAGCTATTGCGCTGGTGTAAGAACCCTGGCTGATCAGGAACGAGATAAAGGGACTATCAGTCACGGGTCGTGTCTACGCGAGTGGGGAGCATGTCGGGCAAAGAGCGTGCGTGGTTGTGAAAGGGCTGGAGGCGACGCTCATGCAGGAATTCTCAACGAGAGACCTAGCGGTGGTAAGAATTCGTGGGAAGTACGGCGTCAACAGAGGCAAAGAGTTCATCGTAGCATCTGCTTACTGTGCGCATGAGAGAAAATCTCCCCAGAGGAGGTTAAAAGGTTAACCAGGTACTGTAGGAAGGAAGGACTCGGGCTCATTGTTGAATGTGATGCCAATGCCCACAATGAGGCGTGGGGTAGCACGGACACAAATGAGCAGGGGGAGGAACTCCTGGAGTACCCGATTGAGAAAAACCTCGTGGTTTTAAACACAGGTGCGGAACCGACCTTTGTCACGTCTAACAGAAGCGAGGTACTCGATACCACCTTCTGTTTCGGACTGCTGAAGGGATGGATTCACGACTGGAGAGTCTCTGAGGAGCCCTCCATGTCGGACCATAGGATTATCAGAGCGCCACCTTGAGGGGCATTGTCCCCAACGTGGTCTGGTATAGGGATCCCAAGCAAACAGACTGGGATGGCTTTAGAGCCTCAATACGGCGATGCACAGTCGGATTCAGGGGGCGAGATATGGTACACCGAACGAGCTGGAACGCACCGAAGCCTTTATCAGGACGGTGATCACAATCGTGTTCGAGGAAAATTGTCCCATCACTCAAAAAACCACTGGACGCAGCAGGCGGAGTGGAGTAAAGAGTCGGAGGCAAGGCGGAAGGAAGCAGGTAGTCTCTTTAATAGAGCGAGGAAAAAGAACACGATAGAGATTTGGGAAGCCTACAAGCTTAGTCAAAGACTATAAGAGCCTCATTAGATAGGAAAACCGTGACTCTTGGAGGAAATGGTGCTCAGAGTGTAGCACAATAAGCGACACGGCTAGACTTTTCAATGTCCTAGCGGGGGCTCCAAATGGGAAACTAAGGCTTATAAGGAAGGCTGATGGGAGTTTTACTAGGACACCGGAAGAGACCCGGCAGTGCTGCTGGAGACCAATATCCCTGACTTCAGGCGGACGGGCGGGGCGGACGAGCCCCCCTCCCTCCCGGAGGGCTGGTAGAAAGGCGGATTGGAGCATAGCAGAGCAGGTAGTCACAGCGCAAAGGGTCAAAGAGGCTATCATGTCCTTTCAGCCATACAAAGCACCATGCCTGCAGGCATGGATAACATCACCCCAGTGCTGCTGCAACAGGACCTGGAGGAGATTACGGGACTGCTGACAGGGGTACTGGGGGGCTGCATAGCCCTTGGGTACACATCCAGGCAGTGGCTTAAAACAAAGGTGAATGTCATCCCCAAGCCAGGGAAGAAGAGTTACACGGATGTGAAAGATTACCGGCCGATTAGCCCACGTCATTTCTTTTGAAGACGCGATTAAAAAGCTTGTGGATGGCTATCTTAAAGAAGGTCCTCTGAAGATCTGTCCGCTTCACGAAGAACAACGCGCGTATCGCATGGGCAGGTCAGTGGAAATAGCGCTCCTTTCGGTGGTCAACTACGTTGAAGAACAGCACGAGCTGAAAGGAGTATGCATAGGAGCCTTTCTGGACGTTGAAGGAGCGTTCAATCGGACCTCTAGAGAGGCGATCCGGAAAGATGCGGTAGAACATGGTATCCCTAAGAGCATCATTGACTGGATCATGAGCTCCTTCATGGTGAGTAGGGAATGGTGAGTAGGGAATCCTGGATGGGACACTAGATCGGTGGGCGAGTATCCGAAGGCTGTCCCCAGATTTTGTCCACCCTGCTGTGGAGCCTAGTGGTAGACAGCCTACTACGAGTACTAAACGGGGTGGGAGTCAAGGCGGTAGTATATGTGGACGATATAGCTATCCTAGCGAGGGAAGCTTATGAAGAAGTCCTTAGAGACTTGGTTCAAGGAGCCCTCAAGGCAACGAAGGAGTGGTGCAGTAGCAAAGCATAGCGAATTCATGGGGATAAATCGGTAGCCCTTATCTTCACAAAGCGCTATAAAATTAGAAAGCTGAGAAAGATGAAGGCGGGGAACTTAGAGATTCCTTTCGCGGAGGAAACCAAATATCTGGGAGTTATCCTCGATAGAAAGTTACTCTGGCGCAGGTATCTTGAGGAGAAATGTAGAAAAACAATCTCCACTTTCTGGCAATACAGAGGAGCATTGGATTCAAGGTGGGGAGTGGATCCGCGGCAAATGCACTGGATCTACTCTGCCATTATTGTGCCGAGGTTAACGTTTGACTCAGTAGTCTGGTGGAGCAGAACACAGCGGAGCACGGATTGCGCGAAGCTGAATCGGGTACAGGCGCTTTTCTTAAGGAGCATAACTGTCACTAGGAGGAGTACGCCCTGTGCCGCTATGAGGACCATTCTGAACCTACCGTCTCTGGCACTGCACATCAAGTCTGAGGCAATGAATACGGCATACCGGTTAGGTTGCGTCGGTCTGTGGAAAACGGACAGCAAGAGGCATAAACGGCTGTTCGGGGATTCACTGAGGGAGCTCTGGAAAGAACCGCAGGATATAATACCACCTCAACCGGTAAGGAAGGGGAGATGCAAAATCCACATTCCAGAGAGGGTGAAGTGAGAGGAACGTAGACCCAAATACGGCGAAATTTGGTTCACGGACGGGTCTAGGGCAAAGGAAGGGGTAGGAGCTGGCTTCTGTGGACCTAGGCAGCAGGACAGCTTCTGCTTTAAAATGGAATGCTACAACACGGTTTTCCAGGCCGAGGTACTCGCGCGATCAAGTCATACGTGGAGGGACTAACAAGGGCTGGCAAGTCGGGCTAGACTATTTGGATCTGCTCGGACAGCCAGACGGCATTGAGAGCCATCGAGAAGACCGTTACTTGCTCTAAGTTAGTAATGGAAACAAAGACCTCGTTGGATGCACTAGGTATGGTTAACCTTCTCAACTTAACCTGGATTCCGGGTCACTCCGGGTGTAAAGGTAATGAAAGGGCGGATACTCTTGCTAAACAAGAGGGTCGCACTCACGGCCCCATTAGACAGCAAGCTGGCATGTTGGCGCAAGAAGGCCGAAGCAGAATAGCAGCTCACATCATGAGCCTATGCGAAATGAAGTGGCTCGCGACTGAGCGTTGCAGCAAATCCAAGGCCATGTGGGGAGTAACGGGTGACCAATGGGGCCGAGAACTTCTCTCCCTCGGCAGGTGGCAACTCAGAAGGGCAGTAAAACTGATAACAGAGCACTGCGACCTGCGGGGTTTCCAACACCCAGGTGCAGGGAAGACTGTGAGGAAACGCCAATCCACGTGATCTGTGAGTGCCCTGCACTGGCGGAATCCAGAAGGAAGTGGTTTGGCAGGGCGGTGGCAATACCAGAAGAGATCAGGGAGCACAGAATTAGGGGTGTCCTTGACTACTGCTCTGCAGTTGGCCTCCCCTAAGGTGGGATCCGAGGTAGGTGGGGAATAGCGTACAATGGCAAGCAAGCTAAGAGCGCTACACCGTTATGATCCCCGCGAGTTTACAATCTAATCTAATCTAATGAAGGAGTTACGTAGGCGTGCAAAAAATAAGCAATGTCATTATTTAAATAATTCTTAAACCCAAGTTGCCACGGATAGCGAGGCACTTGCGTATAAGGGAGTACGTAGGCATGGACAATTGGGCAATATCATTATTTAAATTATTCTAAAAATGAAGTAACCGGGGGTGTAAAGACAGTCCGAATAAGGAAGTTACGTAGACGTTCAAAATAAACCAAGATTATTATTTAGATAATTTTTAATCATAAGTTGCCGGGGGAAACGAAGTACACGTGTTTCAGGTAGTAACAGAGACGTGCAAAATTAGGCAAAATCATTATTTAAATAATTCAAATACACAAGTAGCTAGGGAAGGCAACGTCCATGCGTATAAGGAAGTTACGTAGACGTGCAAATTAGGCATGATTATTATTTCAATATTAGAAAACTCCGATTGCCGATGGAAGGGAGGTCCACACGTATAAGGGAGATACGTAGATATGAAAAATTATGCAAGATCATTCTTCAAATAATTTTGAAACCTAACTATCCGTGGGAAGCGAGGTCCACGCGTATAAGGGAGAGATAGGCGTTCAAAATTAGGCAATTATATGATTGAAAAAGTTCTTAAACATAAGTAGCCGGGGGAAGCGAGGTCCTCGTCTATAAAATGGTTACTTTGACATGCACAATCAGGCAAAACTATTACTTAAATAATTTTGAAACCCAAGTTGCGGGAGGATGGGAGGTCCACGTAAACTAGGGCATTAGTTTTCCAAATTATTTACATAATTTTGTTGCTTAATTCAGCGCGTCTGTGTAACTTCCTTATTCGCGAGGACCTGGCTTCCCCCGGCTACTTGGGTTTTAAAACTATTTAAATAATTTACATCCCTAATTTTGCACGTCTAGGTAATTAACCTAATACGCGTCGACCTCGCTGTCTCCGACAACTTGGGTTTCAAAACTATTTAAATAATTGTCTTCGTTAATTTAGCACGTCTACATAACTTATTCCTTATACGCGAGGACCTCGCTTCTCCCGGTTACTTGTTGTAGAATTATTTAAGTAATGATATTGTCTAATTTTACACGTCTAGGAAACTTCCTTATACGCGTGAAACTTGCTCTCCCGGCAACTTGGTTTTGAGAATTATTTAAATAAGTGTTTTGCATATAATTTAGCATGTCTAGATAACTTCCTTATACGCGTGGACCTTGCTTTCCCGGCTACTTGGGTTTTAGAATTATTTAAATAATAATCGTACTTGGCTTTGCACGTCTATGTACTCCATTATACGCAAGGACCTCGCTTCCCCCGGCTACTTGGGTTTTAGAATTTATTTACTTTGGTTTATATAATTGTCTTGCCTCATGGTGCACGTCTATCCAATGACGTCATACGCATGGATTTTGCTTTCCCAGGATACTAGCGATTAAGAATAATTTAAATAATAATCTTTCCTAACTTTGCTCGTCTACGTATTTACCTTATACGCGTGGACCTCCCCACCCCCGTCTACTTGGGTTTTAGATTTATTTAAATAATGATCTTGCCTAATTTTCCACATCTAGGTAACTCCCTTATCTGAAAAATCTCAGGTGAGATCTCAGGTGATTTCTCAGGTGACATCTCATGTAAAATCTCTCGCCAAAATGTCACCTGAGATTCTGCTCCAGATGCTGCAGAAAACTTACGTTAATTAAAAATCAGCTTCTTCAGTATTGGGAATCGCCTTTTAGGATGTTTTACCTCCCAGATGAGCTCAAAAATACATGTTTAAAAGCATTTTACACAATTTTTCAATTTTTAAAATTGATACATGATATCTCACCTGAGATCTCACATTATATATCACCTGAGAAATCACCTGAGATCTCATGTATCAAATTTTAAAAATTGTGTAAAATGCTTTTAAACATGTATTTTTGAGCTCATCTGGGGTAAAACATCCTAAAAGGCGATTCACAATACTGAAGAAGCTGATTTTTAATTAACGTAAGTTTTCTGCAGCATCTGGAGCAGAATTTCAGGTGAGATTTTGGCGTGAGATTTTACATGAGATCTCACCTGAGAAATCACCTGAGATCTCACCTGAGATTTTTCAATAGGGGTTGCTTTCCCCGGCTACTTGGGTTTTAGAACTAGTTAAATAATGACCTTGCCTAATTTAGCACGTCGATTAAGAATAATTTAAATAATAATCTAGACTAACTTTCCACGTTTACGTAACTCCCTTATACGCGTGGACGTTCCCTTCCCTGGATACCTGGGTTTTTGAGTTATTAAAATAATTGTCTTGCCCAATTTACGGCGTATACGTATCTCCCTTATATTCGTGCAGTGGACCTCGCCTTCCCCGTCTACTTGGGTTTTAGAATTATTAAAATAATGATCTTGCCTAATTTTCTACGTCTAACAAACTAAAGTAGCTGGGGTAAGCAAGGTCCACGCGTATAAGGGATTTATAGTCGTACAAAATTAGGCAAAATCATTATTTAAATAATTCTGCAACCTAAATATCCGGGGGATACAAGATCCACGCACAAAATCGCCTTACGTTGACATGCAAAATCAGGCAAAACAATTACTTAGATAACTTTGAAAACCAAGTAGCCGAAGGACGGGGGGTCCACGTAAAGAAAGGTATTAGAATGTTTTTAGTATTATTTACATAATTTTGTTACTTAATTCAGCACGTCCAGGTAACTTCTTTATACGCAAGTATCTCGCTTCCACTGGCTACTTGGGTTTAGAATTATTTAAATAATGGTATTGCCTATTATGCACGTCCACGTAACTCCCTTATATGCGTGAACCTTGTTTTCCCGGCAACTTGGGTTTTGGAACTATTTAAATAATTGTTTTCCATTGTTTTGGACGTCTAAGTAACTCCCTTATGCGCGTGGACCTTGCTTCCCCCGGCTACTTGAGATTAAGGATTATTTAAGTAATAATCATGTCATAATTTTGCACGTCTACGTAACTTTCTTTTACGCGAGGGCCTCGCTTACCCCGGTTACTTGAGTTTTAGTATTATTTAAGTAATTACCTTGCCTAGTTTAGCACATTTAGGAAACGTCCTTATACGCGTGGACCTTTCTTTCTGGCTACTTGGATTTTAGAATTATTTAAAAAATGACCTCGCCTAATTTAGTACGCCTACGAAACTACGCCGTACGCGTTGCCATTGCTACCCCGGTAACCTGGGTTTTAGAAGTCTTTAAGCAATGATCTAGCCTAATTCTACACGCCCACGTACTCTCTTATACGCGTGGACATTGCTTTCCCCGGAAACTTGGGTTTTGGAGCTATTTAAATAATTATCTTGCCTAATTTTATACGCATACGTAGTCTCTTATACGCAAGTATACCTCACTTCCACTGGCTATTTGGGTTTTAGAATCATTTAAATAATTATCTTGCCTAATATGGTACATAATCTACGTAAGTCCCTTGTACGTGTGAACCTCGCCTTCCCCGGCTACTTAGGTTTTAGAGCTATTTAAATAATTGTTTTGCCAAATTATTCACGTCTACGTAACTTCCTTATACGCGTGGACCTTGCTTTCCACTGCTACTTGCGACTAAGAATTATTTAAATAATAATCATGCCTAATTGAGCACGTCCACCTAACTTCTTTATACGCAAGTCCTAGCTCGCTTCCACTGACTACTTTGGTTTTAGAATTATTTAAATAATGGTCTTACCTAATTATGCAGGCCCGCGTGAAAATGTAATATGAGATCTCATATGAGATTGTAATTGAGATCTCATATAGATTTCACATGAGATCTATATGAGTTCTCATATGAGATCTCATATGAGATCCTTATACGAATTTCAGACATTATATAACTCATGTGAGATCTCATATGAGATCTCATCAGTCATTTTCTATTAAGTAAAAAAATTTGAGACATTAGATCTCATCTGCGATCTCATATGAGACCTCGTCTGCAATTTTCATTAGTTAATAAATAATTTATTTTTCCAATAAATTTATTTTTTATAATATTTATTTTTTATAATAAATGTTATATTTTATGGAATATTTAGAAATAGAATGAAATTAAATATTAACATTAGTAAAACGTATTGATAAAACTTTATTGCTTTTTTTTTAAGATTCATTAAAATATACTGTTTATTCATACTTTTACATTAACAATAAATTATTTATTAATTAATTAAAATTGCAGAGATCTGAGATCTCATATGAGATCTCATATTAGATTTTACATGAGTTCTAAGGTCTGAAATTTTTTTATTAATTATAAAATTGCAGATGAGATCTCATATGAGATCTCAGATAAGATCTAACGTCTCAAATTTTTTTACTTAATAGAAAATGGCTGATGAGATCTCATATGAGATCTTACATGCGATATAATGTCTGAAATTCGTATAAGGATCTCATATGATATCTCATATGAGAACTCATATAGATCTCATATGAAATCTATATGAGATCTCAATTACAATGTCACATGAGATCTCATATTATATTTTCACGCGGGCGTCCACGTAACTCCCTTATACGCGTGGATCTTGCTTTACCCTCTACTTGGGTTTTGGAATTATTTAAATAATTGTCTGGCCTAATATGGCACATCTACGTAACTTTCTTACACGCGTGGACCTCGCTTCCCCCGGCTATTTGGATTTTAGGATCATTTAAATAATTTTCTTGACTAATTGGGCACACGTACGCCACCCCCCCGCTACTTAGAATTAATAATTATTTAAATAATTTTGTAGCATAATTTAACTCATCTACGTAACTCCCTTATACGCAGGGACCTTGCTTTTCCCTGGTACTTGCGTTTAAGAATTATTTTAATAATTATCTTTCCTAATTATTCGACGTCTACGTAATTCCCTTATATGCCTCGTACTGGGACTCCCAAATGATTTTGTGATTTTTAGCTTCGGCTATCTGACAGCAGAAAATAAGCACAAAAATATGTCCTTTTTCCATAATCGCCAAATCGAATACTCAGAAAGCGGTCTGTTAGCTTAATTTTAAGCTAGCAGATAGCACGTTTCTCGGAAACGTCTATAGCAGAAAAATCGATTTAGGCGTAGGATAATATACTATACTTGCCTTATTTTATACTTTCATAGTAAGTTTTATATTAACAATATTATTATTTGAAGAGTTATGAAAAAATTATCACGAATTGCAAAGTGTGCTTATTGACTTGATAAGATTCGAATAAATAAAAGGACTAGTTAAAAATTGTGTTGTTAAAACTTACTTAAAAAATTGATTCTCTTCATCGCTGCTAAAATATGTTCTTGTATGTTAACATCATAATTTCCACAAATTTACTTGTAAAAACGAAACTTCAACAGAACACGTTGATTCTTTTTAACTTGAAACTTACTTAAAAAATTTCTTCTTCTTAAAAACGTGTTGATTGTTTAAAAAAAATATTTAAGCTCTTATTAAAGTTTTTGGTATTCAGTTTGACTAATGTTGAGAGAGGGCGAGAGAGAGAGAGAGAGAGAGAGAGAGAGAGAGAGAGAGAGAGAGAGGCTAATACTTGCCTTAGTTTAAACATTTGTATAATGTTATGAGAGTTTATTTTTAATATATATATATTTTTATAGTACATTTTTAATATTATTATTAAATAGAAGTATTGTTATTCACAATAAAAGTTTTAAATTTGAATGTTTCTATAAGGAGCTCGATACAATGATTATATTAGTAATGTTTTTTGAAATAATATAATCAAACCTGTATTTTATGTACGATAATAAATTTTCAATACTATTAATTTGTAAAGTCATATGAAAATATATTTCTTTTTATTTTTATAGATTCCAGGAAAACCTTATACGTGCCTTATTTTATACTTTCGCAGAAAGTTTTATTATTTCTACTTTAATTTAGATAAATGAATATATCAAAAATTATTTTCGAGAAAAAAATGTTAATGCTTTCTTTTTAGAGAAAACATTTTTCAAACATTCTGTAGTTCTAATTTCCAAATAAAGTTTGTTAGTATATTATTCTTGTACAGAATGTCTTGTTGGCTGTTTAAAAAAAATATTTAGGCTCTTCTGAAAGATTTTCGTGGTGTCGTTATACAGTTGTTAAGTAAGAAAAGATGAGAGAAAAGGAGGGGACGGGGGTGCTGAATTTTTTTTTACAAAGCGACTTAACGGTGGTTTAGAGAGATAATAAAAATAATTTATTTTGGGTAGCATATAAGTTTTCCATAAACTTTTCATTTTTCTTATTTAAATATGTTTTATGTAATTATTGTTTTTCGAAAAGAAACTTTGCAGTTGTTAAGAGAGATAATAACAATAATTTATTTTCCAAACACGTAGGTTTTGCGTGAACTTTTAATTCTTATTAATAAATTAAAGAATTGGCAAGGAATGATAATATACACTTGTCTATAAGTTATGACTTTCGTAGAATACTTGTGGATTCCACAACTTTTTAAGAGACTATGTAAGAATAGAAAAATTAAAATTAGAAAAAGGAAAAAATTTATGCAACTTTTTGTAGAAATTTATTTATACTTAAAATTATTGATATTTAATTTACAAGTGCCATGATCAAAATAGTAAATGAAATTTTAATGTTCCTTATTTTGTATTATATTAAGGAGCTTCATTCACGTCAACCATTTATTCAGAATTCTTACCATTCTCGTTAGTTAACTTTCTTGCTTTTCTTTACTAACTTGCTTTCGTTCTTAACTATTATTTTGGTATCCAGATATTTCTATTTCATATGTATCTAGTTGTTGTCTGTACATGTTGCTTTCTCTTGTCACAAGTTGCATCTTTTTCTGTAGCCTATTTATAAATCTAGATATTCTGTCATGCGAGTTATTTGTATCTGCAAGTGTCTTTTTTCGTTCTTCATGACGTTGTTTCATACCTTCCAATTTTATTTAAACATTTAAACTGATTCTACTTGAGACCTTAAGTGACCTTCTTTAGATGCTAACAGAGCTTTTGAGTGTTGTAATCGATTTATTTCTCGTTTAAGCCCAATCCACCAATTCCAATTGCCTTATATTTAGCTATTTTTGACAAAAAGCTCAGCTTTGGTCATTTTCAATTGAGAAATCCCTTGCTCCAAATTTCTAATATTTCTCCAATCTAGGAACCAATTTAAATCGAAAATATTTAATAATAACTTTTATCTTAATCAAAGTTATTCGCACCAGTCCAGATATGATTGCCATTTATATTAAAGCTTTCTTGACATTCTTGAATTGATATCACTTTTTGAAATTATTATCTGAATCTTGTGTAGAAAAATATTTACTAAGAACTCCTCTGAACCATTTTGACGCCTCCCACTGTGATAAAATTATAAATTAGATTAACTGAGCACTTTTATTCACTAAAATTTTCACAATAACACATCATTTTCGCTTTTTAAAATATTTCAATATTTATTTAACACATTCTTTTAACTGGTGCTTGAGTAAATATGTACAATAGCACAGCGCACTGATATCAACTAATTTTGTTGAAGATGACAAATTCTTTTTAAACCAAGTCTCAGACCAATATTTCAAATCAGCGTGATAAATTATATTGTATATTTATGCTCACGTGTCACTCACCAATATTTTCTTCTATGCAAAAACTTATTATAAAGTTTATGTACCTCATAATATTTATGCTTGCGTGTCACTATACTTACTAATATTTTCTTGTGTGCAAAAGCTTATTATAAAGTATATGAACCTCATAACACATAATTATTCACTTCCGTTAAACATGATAACTTTTATCTTGGTCAAAGTTATTCGCAAGAGTCCAGATATGATTGCCATTTATGTACCATAAAACATCACTTTAAATCCTCAATTCTTGAGAAAATCATTCAGTTGTGAACACTATAGAGAACTTTTGAAATTATTATGGATTGAAACAACTTAAATTGATAACCCATAATTGTCACAAATAATCTAGTAAAATTAAGAAACACAACCAGTTTATGAACTAAGAATCACTGAGAATTATTAAAGCTTTCTTGACATTCTTGAATGGATATAACTTTTTCAAATTATTATCTCAATCTTATGTAGAAAAATATTTACTAAGAACTCATCTGAAACATTTTGACGTCTCCCACTGTGATAAAATTATAAATTAGATTAACTGAGCATTTTTATTCACTAAAATTTTCACAATAACACATCATTTTCGCTTTTTAAAATATTTCAATATTCATTTAACATATTCTTTTAACTGGTGCTTGAGTAAATATGTCCAATAGCACAGCGCACTGATATCAACTAATTTTGTTGAAGATGACAAATTCTTTTTAAACCAAGTCTCAGACCAATATTTCAAATCAGCGTCATAAATTATATTGTATATTTATGCTCACGTGTCACTCACCAATATTTTCTTCTATGCAAAAGCTTATTATAAAGTATATGAACCTCATAACTCATAATTATTCACCTCCCTTAAACATAATAACTTTTATCTTGATCAAAGTTATTCGCACCAGTCCAGATATGATTGCCATTAATCATTTTCAATCAGTTCCCAGCTCCAAAATTTAGTCCTATGGCTGGCATTGCAATGTACACGTTTTTCTGAAATGAAAAATAGAACTCACAAAGTATCTATTCGAATAATTTTTATTCACCTTGTACTAAATTATTAATGTCAATAACAGTTAATAATTGTCAACAATTACTTAAAACTATTTGTAACAAAAACTAAAAAATTATTAGAATATAATAAGTATATAATACATATCTGAATTCTCTTCATCGCTGCTAAAATATGTTCTTGTATGTTAACATCATAATTTCTACAAATTTACTCTTGTAAAAAGGAAAACTCAACAGAACACTTGATTCTTTGCTATAGTATCTGCTCTCTTCGCCGGGGCCTTTCTACATATGTGTGTTCTGTGTGTTCTGTGTGTTCCCGACAAAGACAGATAGATCTGTTCCGTTTATGTAAGACAGAGACAGACATAGAGAGAAGTTGGCTAGAACGGACAGAACACACATATGTAGAAAGGGCCCCGCGGTCTGCCGGAGCAGCGCTCTGAACTTAGTCAAATGATTCCGTTCTGGTTCGCTCTGAAGTTAATCAAATGATTCCGTTTCACCGGGAGAATCCTCGCGGGGCCAACGCTGGTAACCAATTTTTTTTATATTAATAGTAGATGGCGCTACGAATGTGATTCATCTGCGAGCATAACACCCGGTTCAGATAAATGCTCACAAATGTCGTGCATACTTACACTATGAAGAATATTTTTTTATATTCATTATTTATTAAAAAATAAATTAAATACTTATCTTTTTTAGCTATACATTTCTTATCGGTTCATTATTACTTAGAACCAATAATCGAAAGTATACTTTTCAATTTTTCTTTTTTTTGAAGGTTAGGACTAATCCGGTTACTTGTTTTCCGTATAATTTTGAACGCTTGCAAATAGGTACATCCCCCACATCTTTACTTGGAGGTTCGAATTGATAATTGCTCACATATTTAACATTTTTTATTGTAAGTTTTATTAAAGTTATGTATATAAATGAAATTGATAAACATAATTTTGATATCAATTACATCGTTATTAAGATTTCAAAGTATATTCTTTTTATAAAGCGCATTTCTGGCGAGAAATCAGTTTGTATTAACTTAGCATGAAAATTTATTTATAATAGATCATGCTTTCAAATTATGTATCATATATTGCCGAAAATATGGCGTCGATACATCAAGAATGAAACATAAAATATTCATGACAATTCTATTATTCAAGTACTATTTTGTTACTGGTTTATTTTTTATATTTACAATTTTTTAATTTATTATTTTCATGTTTCGTCATATATTGTTATACTAAATCATAAGTATATAATCAGTTTAAAAGTTATTATGAATATAATTACAATACCCGATTGTCAGTATATAACTGACTAATATTATCTGTCGAATTTTCAAAATTTGTTATCAATTTACGATATTATTTCCTTCCTTATACAAATTATGATTATCATAGTTATTCTGACTACCCTCCATTATTTGAATCACATTAGAAATTGAACGATAGTAAAGGGTTAACCCTCAAAATAAAAAAAAACTTCAAATTCTATCTTTCAACGTTTCGCTGAACCATGTTGTCAACCTCTTCAGGGAACTGTTTATTAACAATACAAGTAATATATGTACATTAAGAACATACGGTTATCAAAAGCTTTTTCAAAATGAACAAAGAACATAAACTTACTATAATATCCACAACATATTAAAAAAATATATTTTTCTATTGTAGTAACAACTACATTGTCAACAATCATACAGTGAGTAACATTGTATGTAAACTAAACGACTAAATAAGGAAAAATTTGACACGAATGTATAGTCATTGCCACAACTGTTACTGCCCGCACATATTATACACACGTGAGCTTACACGAAAATTTAGAAAAGGACATACTAAGAATAATAATTTTTGCAATAAAAATAATTGGTTGATTAATTTAAGAAAAGAATCAATACCTCAAGATGTTTTAGATGTAGTATCCTTGGGTCGTAATTTTAATTTAAAAACTAAGTTTACAAAACAAAATATTTTTACTACAGTCAAAAATGTTGAACATAGCTTATGTATGAAAGATTTTACGTATAATAAGGAAGTGAGAGAGATAATCGTTGAAAACATTATAAAACACAACAATAAGAATAATTCCATTTCCAAACATGATATTGTATTTTCTAAAAAAGTTAAGGCTACAAAAAATTTTCTGAAAGAACATACGAATATATTTTTTACATGTGCAGACAAGGGTAATGTTACGGTTTGCATTAACACTGATGAATACATTGAAAAAATGTAAAACATTTTCAGTGACACAAATACTTATAAAATTATTAACAAAAATCCGTTTTCTTCTCTACAGAAAAAAGTCCATCAGTTACTCTCTTATCTTAATGATAATGATTATTTTGAAAAAAAATATCATAATAACAGTCTCACACAAACTAACACGGTGATATCTAAAGCTTATGGATTGCCCAAGATCCATAAAGAGGGGATACCGTTAAGACCTATTATTTCGTCTATCAATAGCCCAGTTCATCTTCTAGCTAAAATTCTAAATAGTAATCTTTCTTCCATCTTAAAAAAGCCTGATTCACACGTTGACAATAGTTTTCAATTGAAAGAGAGGTTATCAAACAAATATTCCATCTGATTATATACTGCTGTCTCTAGATGTCACCTCGTTATTTACCAATGTTCCATGCCAGTTAGTCATTGATAGTCTAGACAAAAGATATTCTCAAATAAGCAAACATTCTAAAATTCCATATGTACATATCATAGAGTTGGTAAAATTCCTTTTTAACAATACCTTTTTTCAATTCAATGATAAAATTTACAAACAAATATTTGGTAGCCCCATGGGTTCATCGATTTCACAAATTTTCGCTGATCTAGTAATGGAAGATTTAGAAGTTCATTGTTTAAAACAATTAAAAGACATTATCAATTGCATTCCTTTATTCTATTTTCACTATGTGGATGATACTATAATGTGCATAAAAAAAGAATTTTTACAACCTACTTTAGATATATTCAATAGTTATAACTCACATCTACAATTTACTCATGAGGTTGAAGTTAACAATAGTATAAACTTTTTAGATTTAACGCTTATAAAGAATAACGGAAAAATTATTACTAATTGGTTTCAAAAGAAAACTAGTTCAGGTAGAATATTAAATTTTCATTCCAACCACTCGATACAGCATACACGTAATATTGTGTCCAATTTATTTGATAGGGCTATTTTACTTTCTCATGTTTCGTTTCATAATCAAAATATTGACATTGTAAAAAACATTTTAATGAATAATAATTATCCAACTGAATTTATAGATGCTTGCATTTCAAATAGAGTTCGTTATCATAAATTTAAGAATATAACTATTGAAAAAGCCACTAATAATTTGGTTGAGCCGACTTTGACATTATCCTTGCCTTTTATAGAAAAATTTTATTGTACGTGCGCAAAACTACTCAAAAAATATAATATTCGTTGTGTTCCTCTCATAAATAATAAAATGGACAATATTATAAAATTAGGCAAAGATAAAAATTGTAAATGGAAAGAGATGGGAGTTATTTACAAATTCAATTGCGATAGTTGTAGTAGTGTATATATTGGCGAAAGTAAACGTTCATTAAAAACCCGTATTCATGAACACAAAAAATCTGTAGAAAAAATCGATTATTCCATAGATATTAATAACAATAAATTAATGCCTGTTCCGAAACATATTTTTGAAAATCCTAGTCATGCGTTTGATCGGGAAAATACAGTTATAATAGACAGAGAACATATTTTTGATAAAAGACGAATTTTAGAAATGTTACATATAAAAATTAATGATCATACCATCAATAGACAGGAGGATACCAAATTTTTAAATTTACAATATAATAGACTAATTAATTTTTGTAAGATATAACAGTATTTTTACGAGTTATATTTAGATTAATGCGCATGCCCTGTTACTATGACTACAGACTTCGTCTGTCCTTTTCTAAATTTTCGTGTAAACTCACGTGCGTATAATATGTGCGGACAGTAACAGTTGTGGCAATGACTATACATTCGAGTCAAATGTTTCCTTATTTAGTCGTTTAGTTTACATACAATGTTACTCACTGTATTATTGTTGACAATGTAGTTGTTACTACAATAGAAAAATACATTTTTTTAATATGTTGTGGATATAATAGTAAGTTTATGTTCTTTGTTCATTTTGAAAAAGCTTTTGATAACCGTATGTTCTTAATGTACATATATTACTTGTATTATTAATAAACAGTTCCCTGAAGAGGCTGACAACATGATTCAGCGAAACGTTGGAAGATAGAATTTGAAGTTCTTTTTTTTCTTTTGAGGGTTGACCCTTTCCTATCGGTCAATTTCTAATGAAATTATGATTATATTGAGAAGTTAAGCAATATTATGCATTATAAAATTTTAAGCATAATTTTAAGAAATACATTTAGGATATTATAAAATTTTTCTAGTGCGTAAAAGTACTAAATTAAATTAAAAAGTGCACGTACTAAACTGCCCATTCATTTATCACGCATCCAACAGGCCCAGCTATAAAGCTGGACTTTTAGATTCCAAGCATAAGATATTCTTTTCAGAATTTGCATGATATTTATTGTTCCATAAATATATTGTTTTTTGTATTCAACTTGTTAGTTTTAGAACACGTAATTATATTACGCACGATAAAAGACTAATTTTGAAAAATACATCTATCATGTTATCATTTTTTGTTTATAAAAATACTAAGTTATATAAACTACAATGCATGCACTAACTACCTAGTTATATACATACTACTATACAGTATAATTACTATACTGTATACATTTATGTTGCAGTATAACGAAACTATATTTAATAATAGATTTTATAAATTACTGCTATATTTTTGTCGGAGAATAATCAACATTTACAAGGTCAGATATTTATTTTTGTTATTCTACACTCGATCAGAAAGTGAGTCTGATTATGAATAATAAAAATATAAGTATCCTGTAGATAGAGTAATATACTTTACATCCCCCTAAAATATTCCAATAAATGTTTGCACTAAACTAAGTAAGCAACAACAGTGCAAACGCAAACTATATAATCACATGTTATTATTAGTAGTAGTATCGTTCATTATAAAAATAGAACATGCAAATTTGTGAAACGATACTCAGATTGCAAGTACTAGTCGAGTACTGTACTTGTTAATCATATAACGTAATGATGTGCGTCGGAATATTTAGGTGCATTTACAATGTTATTTTCTTGTTAAATTTATGTTTATATTTGTATTCTGAAGTGATTTTCAATTATGAACACTTGAGTATAATGTTATTATCTGTTTCTTTTCCGTTTTCATTTATTTTTCTTTTTAATTTTCATTTTCTTTTCCTTTTTAATTTTCGTTTTTTTTTTCGTTTCTTTGTTCGTTTTCATTTTCTTGTTAATGTTCATTTTCTTTTTCGTATTTTCTTTATTTTCTTTTATTTTTTTTCAATGCTTTCCTAGTACTTTCAAGTACTAAATGATGTTAAGGATAACAAAAGTTCTAACTACGTAACTACGTATATCACTACTATATACATATAATCTTAAATATTCACCACCACTATATATATCATGCATTATTTTACCTTACGATGCAAAGTTATTAAAGTTATTTTTAATTGTAAATTGAAAAAGAAAGTAATCAGCAGTATTAAATAAAATCAAGCAAAGCTATAACTACTACATTTTATTGCATATGTACATACTACATAAATAACATGAAAAATTATACATTAATAATATTTTATTATTACTTTATTGATTTCAATAATATTTCAATAACAGTAGGGAGAAAGTAGTTAAGCGTGCGAGCGTGAAAACATCCCCGCACGCTCAGCTACTTTTTTACACGCTCTATTAGCTTGCGGGAGTGTGACATTTTGTAAACGCCAATGTATATATAAAATAAAACTTTTCGCATAATAATGGGGAAATAACCACGCAACACTCGAATCATAAAGCCGTACTTTACAAGCTTCATGTAAAACTATATTAAAAATAATCCGGATGTAATAAAGTGAAAAAAATTCACAAATAGAGTAGAATGGTTCTGCTGCACAAGGGTTATAAATAATGGCACAATTTTTTATGTCCGACGTTTCAGGTAATTTATTTTCACCCCTTCTCGAGGTACTATAATAAAACAACACTATACATATAATTTCGCCAATGTGATAAATTATACAACACTATTCCACAGATTTATACCATCAGGCAAGAATTTGTCAGTCATGTAAATAAAGAAAAGCGAAGTAAGAAAGCTATGGTATAAATATGTAAACGCGCACGTAATAGTTTCATTGACTAGTGGCAACTTTTCGGGATCTCTTACTTTAGTGTAGTTTTCAGAATTCTTGGTAAGACCTTTGTGGAAGTGCTGTACAATTTATTACATTGGCCCAATTATATGTAAAGTGTTGTTTTGTTTTAGTACCTCGAGAAGGGTGAAAGTAAATGACCCTCATGTTCGAATGGTGCGCATATTTTTCTTTTTTCATTTTTCTTTATGAATTAGTCAACTCTACTTTTTTCCCGAACTTCGCCACCATCGACGCTTCCCGTGAGCTTCGAAAGAAGCTCGCGTCACAACTCGATCGGCCAGCTGCACCCTCTAATCGGGGGAGTGGATGTCCAACGCTCGCCCCCAACCCTCGCCGAGGTATTTTGTTAGCCAAGATTTTTCGGAGCATGCTGGTTCTCCATACGACGCCGGAGAAGGACCTGCAGGTTTAGATGCCGTGCTAGGTCGTGTTCCTCATACAGAATCTCGCTTGATTCCCGCCGCGAGCGACTTCGTCGTTCACCGAAATGGAGTCCTCCGCTCCCTCGCCTAGCATAGACTACGTCCGCAACAGGGAAAAAGGGGACGACTTCAAAATACTTTTCGGAGTCAAAGGGAAAAGGGCGAGGAACTTGAATACGAGGACGTCGCACGGACCTCGCACGTCTGACTTCTGGCAGTCAGTAATCTATTGTTGTCGCAATGTGCATGCACTAAACTTTTTTTAGAGTGCAGGTTAGCCGTATTTCAGTTTCAACTATTCATACCAGTCAGGTTACCTCAATTATTTACCGTAGTAAAGAACAAAGCAGAGGAACTTGGAGAACTGTTAGAGAAACGATATGTTCTTGAATGCTCAAATCTAACAGCTAATGTAAAAGTGGCTCCTATAGGCTGAAAGGTATAAACACGCGACAGACAATAACCGTCGGCGTCTCTTTGTCTTCTCTGCTTAGAGCATCGCTTCTGTCCCTCTGTGCTCCAAAGTGTTTTTCTCGCGAGTTAATTGCCCACGAGCATTTGTCATGCGAGCCTCGTACGCTACAGGGAGAGAGCAAAACAGTCGCAATCTCGCAAATAAAATAACCGTACTTATACTTACAACAAATCGAGTTTACACCTTTATTAAATAAAGTCCCGTTCCAAACCTACTGTGCCAACAAGAACAAAAGTTCACCCGACGAAGCTGACCTCAGTTGAAGTTCATCGATCGCCAAAATTTTGTAGTGTGAGTGTGGTGTCGTCTTCTGGAACACTTCGCCCTAGGCATAAACACATAGTAAGTAATAGTAATAGTTTGGATTGAAAAAACTCAGAGGCCGAGTTTCAGGAAAACAGAAAAATTTCGGGGTCACGTATCCCTGTTAGTTATAGCTATAGAATGCGTGTTCTTACAGTAACCTACTCACCTGAAGATGCTACGACCTGGAGCCCGACGCCACCAACCTCCCCGTAGGCTTGCAGTCTATTTGGAGATTCGAATGTAACAACGACATTTTATCGGCTTCCAGCAAGCAAAACAGCACCATAACATCAGCTTCCGTTGTCGTGATGTCGTCTGCGGGAGCACTTCGCCCTAGGCAGAAACACATAGTAAGTAATATTAATAGCTAAGGAATGAAAAAACGCAGAGTCCGAGTTTCAGGAAAAGAGGAAAAATTTCAGGGTTATGTAACCTTGTTAGTTATAGCTGTAGATGTAGAACGCGCGTTCTTACAGCATACTACTCACTTGAAGATGCGACGACCTGGAAACCGACGCCACCAACCTCCTCGTATATATGTCACGACGATATTCCCACCAGCTCCCAGCAAGCAAAACAGTACCATATAGAACCAGCTTCTGTCTTCGTGATGTCGTCTACTGGCCACTTCACCTTAGGCAATGACACATAATTAATAAAGACACAAGGTTAGGAGCGGAGACAGCACAGAGAAGCTACGTTTCCGTTAAAGAGAATAGCAGAGTTTTGTTGCGCATATTAACAAGCACGTTCCTTTTTTATTTTATACCGACAAAAACACAATGAGTACAACTGCACCTCTGTAGCAGTCGATACTTAAAATCAGTTACTAAATCGAGTTACTCGTTACTTAAGGGCAATTACAAGCTATAAAAAAAAAATATGGTGCATCCTAAGCACTTGCAAAGATGTAGGTATATCAGACATCCTGAGGCAAACTAATGCATTCCAACCAATATTAATTAGTATGAAACCCATAAACCGAAGTATAATTTACTCACCCTGAACGAAATTAATACGAACACAGTACTAATGAGAATATTGTTACAATTCAGTGGCCAGAATCAGTCCAAGGACAGTTCACAAATGAAGCAGCAGCGGCACCATAAACACTGCTGGAGTTGCTTTACAAATGCTGCAGTAACAGTAGTCAGTCATAGTCAGAGCGAATAGATTCTTGTTCGGTGCTGCTATTGCTGCTGGTGAGTGGTGCGTTGCACTGGAAGTGCCACTGCTTCGTCTAACAGCATTCATATCTCCACTACATACTATAAAATAATAAATAATGTTTGAAAATCCATTAGGAAGAAGGTATCAATGGAAAAGAAAACATAAATTCATAAAAGAGAGCAGTTTTACATAATAGAAAAGTTTTTGAACCCAATAGAAAGAAGAGAGGTGGATGCAGGACCACGGTTTAGACAGACGAGTAGATAAAGGAAAGCCTCATGGAGTAGACGAGAGCAAGTGTAGGACGAAGACACAAGGTACAGAAGGTAAGAAAAGATGAAGAAAGAAAAGAGGCAAATTATCAGGAAGAGAAGAGCAAGAGAAGAAGAAATAAATAAAAAATAATAAGACAGAAGGAGCAGAAGGATGAAACGAGCATTTAGTAAGATGATAATATGAAGCCAAAGAATGAAGAGAAGAATTAAAAGGTTCATGAACGAAAGCAAGGAGAGAGAGAGAGAAAGAAAAAAAGAGAGAGAGAGAGAGAGAGAGTACACAAATACGACATTTTCCAGTTTTATGGCGTAAAAATGCTGCTATACATACCATAACCCTCACAATTCCTTGATCCGCTGAATGATAAGGCGAAGACATATCAGGCATCTTTCTTTTGAAGAGTATTGTCCTTTTAGCTGGCCAAGTGACACACTGACAGCCCGACAAGTCTGTGCATCGAGAATCACCATGTACATATATGCGACCATCGTTAGGTTAGGTAGCACGGGTGGCAGGAATCGGAAACTCGGAACGCGGGACGCTGCTGCCACACTGCATACCCCCCCCCCCCCGCGAGCGAGCGCATAATAAAGCGAGCGAGCGAAAAAACCCAAACGCTGACTCCTACCTTATCGGTTTTAAGCTAGTGGCCAAAATTACCTAAAAATATATCTGCATATATTACTAATATAACTTTTTTTTAAACTAGCGCGCTCTTCCTCTATATCTTCAATTATTCAATTAATATTGCAATATTATGAATTGAAAAATTTTTTTACATATTAACATTAACAAATTTATCGCATACTTTTTATTGCAACTTGAAGATTGTATTTATTTTAGTTTAGTCTTACAATAGAGAATTTTGGAGGCTAGAAATTTAACTGCAATAGTTTTTCATTTTTAACTACAGTAAAATTAAAATACTTTGTTGTTATAAAAAACAAAATTTTAAGTTATTAAGGCGGTCTTATATCTAAAAATTTTGAGAAAATCCATTTTTTTTATTGAATTTTGTAATTATATATGTTATTCTGAACCTAAAAAAATATTTTGGATCAAAAATTAAAAACATTCAAAATGATATAGTTAAAAGAGCTTACTATCTTTAAAATAGTGAAAAAATTGATTTTCCTCTTTTTGGGCTTTTTCTATAGGTTCCTGATATATATGGGAACACATTATTACTTGTACGTGTTTTAATAGTATATTACGATACGTGTGAGTAAAGTGGACCATTATTTGACGGCGTGAAGTTAGCGCCCGAGCGAAGCGAGGTGTCCAGGTGACGGGACAGCTCGAATGCGAGGTCTAGCTGTTCCAGGCGGCTGATCATGGAGTCCGGATAGTGCGCTCTGTAGGTTTTTGTGTCTAGGTGATGGCACAGCTTGATTGCAGGATCTAGCTGTTCCAGGCAACCGATGAAACAGTGCAGGTGATACGCTCCGTAGGTTCTTGTGTCCAGGTGACGGGACAGCTCGATTGCGAAGTCTGGCTGTTCCAGGTGGCCGATGATAGAGTGTAGGTGATGCGCTCTGTAGATTTTTGTGACAAGACACGAATGATTAACATCTTACTTGAAGAATTTGCCGTACCCGTACTCCCACAGAATCGCAACTCCTTACCATAGAGAGAGGCAAGTGAACGCGGCCCATAATATAGCAAAACCGCGATAGCAGTAGCTCAAGACGTCGTGATGTCATCTACAGGAGCTCTTCACCCTAGGCAATAAAGTATAATTAAAATATGAATAAATTTGTAGCGGAAGGAACGCAGAGAAGCAATGCTCCTGTTAGAGGGAAGGAAATAGTTGTAGAATAAATGGTAGCTGTAAAGTTAAGCAGTAAGCCTTATTACAGCAAGCTACTCAACAGAAAATTTTTCCGAAAACTTCAGAGGTTGCCGATGTCCACATAAAAAACATACCACTACCATCTGGTCCCATTAAAAAAAAAAAAAACAGTAACAGCGGCAGCTCAAGATGTCGTGATGTCGTCTGCAAGAGCTCTTTGCGCTAGTCAAAATTAAGTATAATTAAAACGTGAATGAATTGGTAGCGGGGAGAGCATAGAGAAGTCACGCTCCTGTGAAAGGAAAGGGAATACAAATAATGAAAAGGATTGTTATGGTAAAATTAATTTAGTTAAAATTGCTAGTATAGTAGCAAATTTATGAGCAGTAGCTGATAGGTTATTCGTAAAATAGATACAAGAATAAAGGGGTTTCATACTGCCACCTTTAACCAAATAACTACAACAAAAATACTCGATATGATTTCGTCAAATTTTTATTCTAAAAGTGTCACTGCTATCACTTAAGGTGATGTGAAACCCTAATTTCAATATTTTTTAAATCAACATTCAAACGTTTATTTGGAAAAAAACGGTTGTCAAGTGCTCCGTACACGTAAACACTATATTCAGAAATTTTTGAGTGATTTTATTAGCATTTTCGTTAGCTATGCTCGTTTGAAAAGTACGTCAAATGCAGATTCCTACTTACTGTCAGTACGGTTTCTATTTAATTAAATAAATTCTCATCATTTTTTTGGAAAAACACGTTTGTCAAGCGCTCCGTATAAGTAAATACTATACCCACAATTTTTTTTGTTTGATTCTGTTGGTATTTTCGTGAGATGTACTCGTTCGAAAAATAACGTCGGTACTCACATCCCCTTAATTATCTGCATGATTGAGTAATAAATCTGGGAACTTATCAGAATTATGATAAGTTGACTATAACCTCTAAAAGTCAATTAATGGTGGTAGTTCATGGATAAGCCACCGCATTATTCATTAACTACTACAAACTGAATCTTACAGCTTAAAATACCTTTTTCACAATTTTTACATGCTCTCACATTTACTGCACACCCATGCAATCATAATTTCAATCTTGGATTCCTTGCATTTTGTGAACATAGCTGTTACAGCAGGCTTAAGCATAAATTTATAGATCTTTCGATAACACTTATTACACTATACTACAACAAATTGTCCAAAATTTAAAACTTGAAAAGAAAAGCCATCTTGTTCCTACAATATAAAATCCACTTATCAGATATAGCAGGTGTATTGGCCATTCAATGTTATCGATATTTACTTTGAGACCATGTGTCTTAGTACTTAATCCAAAAGCGTATAACAATGATAGAAATCCGTTCCAGTAATACATCACAGACATCTCATATATTTTTGAGTGGCTTTATCTTTATGAAAAAGTAGATGTAATTCAATAAAAAAATGAAAATATGTCATTTTTCAGTTTGACAGTTCTAAGAAATACAGAAGCAGTGCCTCAACTAAATATGGAAAATTGCATAACTTAATTCTTTTGATTAAATTATACCTACTTACAGACATATGAAATCAGCTAAAAATATGTGATGCCTGAAATGCATTATAGAAGCGGATTTCTATCATTCTCATACTTTTTTAAATTAAGTACTAAAACCCAGCACCTCAAAGTAAATATCAACAACACTGAATAAGCAGGATTAATTTGTTGTTTCAAGTTGTAAATTTCAGCCTATTTAATTAAATATATTTTCTGTTCTGAAATCTGAAGTTCCGTATAGTGTGAGTATGTTCGAAAGATCTATAGATCTACAGGCCTACTTGTAATGTGATATTTAATTTTTTCTTTAAGTTAATGTGATTGAATTAAAAATCTGGATATCTGTCAGAATTATGAAAAGTTGACTACAACCTCTAAAAGTCAATTAATGTTCATTAATTATTCATTAAGGGGGTGCGGTACTCATGCACTCTATTTTACCGGCAGAACTCGGTAAATTCTATATTATTAAAATAAATATATCGAATTACGTCTTATAAAGAGATAGTTGCGCTGTGCAATGTAATAATCTACCAGCTTGCGCAGTTTTGAGCCCAAATATCAACGGCACCCTAAAAAATTTTGCGAAAGAAATTTCGGTTATTTTTGTTCGCAAAATTTTTTAGGATGCCGTTGATATTTGAGCTCAAAACTGTGTAGACTGGTAGATTATTACATTGCGCAGGGCAACTATTTCTTTATAAGACGTAATTCGATATATTTATTTTAATAATATAGAATTTACCGTGTTCTGCCGGTAAAACAGAGTACATGAGTACCACACCCTCTTAACTACTACAATCAAACTGAATTTTACAGGTCAAAGTAACTTATTCGAAATTTTTACATACACTCATATTTAATGCTCAACCATGCCCTTTCCAATTACCTATTTGACGCCTTGCATTTTATGAATATAGCTGTTACAGCAGGCTAAACTATAGATCTATAGATCTTCCGGACACACTTACACTAAACTACACGAAAAAGGGCCAAAATTAAAAACTTGACAAGAAAATTCACCCTGCTCGTACAATATAGAAGCCACCTATCAGATTTAGCAGTTGGATTGGTCATTCCATGTTAGCGATATTTACTTTGAGGTCATGTGTCTTAGTACTTAATCCAAAAGCGTATAGCAATGATAGAAATCCGTTCTAGTAATACATCGCAGACATCTCATGTATTTTTGAGAAGACTTTATCTTTCTGAAAAAGTAGATATAATTTAATAAAAAAATGAAAATATATCATTTTTCAGTTTGACAGTTCTGAGAAATACAGAAGCAGTGCCTCAACTAAATATGGAAAATTGCATAACTTAATTTTTTTTTATTAAATTATACCTACTTACAGAAATATGAAATCAGCTTAAAAATATATGTGATGTCTGAAATACATTATAGAAGTGGATTTCTTATACTCTTATAAATTAAGTAGTTAAACACATCACCTCAAAGTAAACATCAACAACACTGAATTATGAGTACACCTACTAAATTTGACAGGCGGCTTTTTTTATATTACAGGAGCACGATTAATTTGTCTTTTCAAGTTGTAAATTTCAGCCTATTTAATTAAATATATTTTCTATTCTGAAATCTAAAGTTCCGTGTAGTGTGAGTATGTCTGAAAGATCTATAGATCTACAGGCCTGCTTGTAATGTGGTATTTAATTTTTTCTTTAAGAGTGCTCTCTACCCCGATCGCAACGCCACCTACTGTCAAAAGTGTTTTTTGTCAATTAAAATAATTTGGGGCAATTATAATATAAAATTCGAGTTTCCGCACGTGTATTAGGTATTAGAGAAAATATTAGAACAGTTTTTACAAACTAAAGTCAATCAATAAATGCGTATTTTGTAGAGAAACGTAGGGAGCAGCTTACCGTAACGTCCACTAGATTTGATTTTTCTCTACAAAACACAAGTTCATTTATTCATCTAAATTCATAAAACTTATTTAAACGTAATCCTTATTAACTTCTACACATGCGAAAACTGAGTTTTGATGAATTAAAAATTTATAAGTACACCTAAATTAATGAAAATACGTAGATGAAGTCATGGGGGCGCTGCGATCTATTCCGTAGTTGGGGTCTTCCGTAGTTGGGGTATAGAGAGCACTCTTAAGTGAGTATGATTGAATTAAAAATCTGGATATCTGTCAGAATTATAAAAAGTTGACTATAGCCTCTAAAAGTCAATTAATGTTCATTAATTATTCATTAACTACTACAATCAAACTGAATTTTACAGGTTAAAGTAACTTTTTCACAATTTTTACATTCACTCATATTTAATGCTCAACCATGCCCTTTTCAATTACCTATTTGATGCCTTGCATTTTATGAATATAGCTGTTACAGCAGGACAAACTATAGATCTATAGATCTTTCGGACACACTTACACTAAACTACACGAAAAAGGGCCAAAATTAAAAACTTGACAAGAAAATTCACCCTGCTCCTACAATACAAAAGCCACCTGAGAGATTTAGTAGTTGGATTGGCCATTCCATGTTATCGATATTTACGTTGAGGTCATGTGTCCGTACTTAATTCATAAGAGTATAAGAATGATAGAAATCCGCTCCAGTAATGCATCTCAGACGTCTCATGTATGTCTGAGTTGACTTTATCATTCTGAAAGTACTAATCTATGTTTTTATTAAAATAATTTAATAAAAAAATGAAAATATGTAACTTTTCAGTTTGACAATTCTAAAAAATACACAAGCAGTGCCTTAACTAAATCTGAAAAATTGCATAACTTCATTCTTTTTTTATGAAATTATACCTACTTACAAAAAGATAAAATCAGCTTAAAAATGATGCCATGCAATGCATTACAGAAGCGGATTTCTATCATTCTTATACTCTTTTAAATTAAGTTCGAAAACACATAACCTCAAAGTAAATAACAAATACACTTAATACTGAAGATACCGTACCTCGTCGTCGTCGTGGTCGGCGATCAGCTCGCACTGTTGTCACTTCAGCAGGGGTTATGGAGGCACGTCGCAACTCGACACCCGATAGTGCTCAGCGTCATGCTGTCATGCATAAACATCACGCGTATAATACGCCATACACGAACAATATGACGATGACCATTGCGCGGTAACATGTTCGTAAGAGGCGGTCACTAATGTCTTTTAGACGGTAAATTTTCCGCTTATTCACTTTACTATTTACAACATGATAACAAAAACTATTTTTTTTTAAATATTGTGCAAAATCATGAGAGCATTGCCCTCCGTAATGACATTATTAATCATTCTGCAAAGTTTCACGTCGATATTTTAAGGCATCTAAGAATGGCATTTGAATGAAATTTTCGTTCAAATGCTATTTTTAAACGTTTCTGAATATTGACTTGGGATTTTGCAGAATTAATAATAATTTTATTACGGAGGGCAATGCACTCATTATTCTTCATATATCGTTATATTTTTTTTTCTACTAAAAACAATATATTTTTGCTCAGTAAAGATTGAGTTTGACACCCCCTAGGAAAATAATGAGGATCAAATGGCTGATTATTTTTGGAGTTTTATGGTATTTTTCTTTGTAGGCTTATTTCTCAAAATGTCATTTATTTAACTTTGGCGTCACTTTTAAAAAAAAATATTCCATGGATTTTCATGGGGAGAGCCTGAATTACTTGAAATTCATTGAACTACGGCAGGAAGAGTTGAAAATATTAAAAATAATTTTATAAATAATCTTAAAATGCTAAAAATCACAAAAAATCACAAAAATTCTTAAAATTAAGTAATAAAAAGTGGTTTTTAGCATTTTGAAATTATTTAAAAAAATATTTTTAATATTTTCAACTCTTCGTGCCATAGTTCAATGAATTTTAAGTAATTCATGCCCTCTCCCATACAAATCCATGGAATACTTTTTTTAAAAAGTGACGCCAATTGAAAAAATTGAAAATGCTATAACTCTGAGTAAAATTGATCTACAGATTAAGTCTTGGGCCATTTTATCAGAAATAGTGTATATTTATAGTATATGTATTTAATATTGTTTAAACTACATTTTTCTATTTTTTATAGCTGATTTTGGCCTCAAAAGCCACTAGGTGTAAGACCGCTTTAATACTATATTTATGACTTATAATTTTAGTTTAAATATCTCATAATTCAAAATTATTTTGACAAATCAGCTAAGACTTTAAGTCACCGTTGACCAATTACATTCTTTTAAGCGAGAGAATGTCCAGGAAATAGATCTCTAAACCCACTTAAAACGAATAAAACTGTTCAATGTGAAAAACTTAACTGCTGATAGCTGGCCAATGCTCGATCCTGATGTCTCTTCTCCCTCTCCTTATCCTTATTACTCTGATACAGCATCTGCAACCAGATATTGCCCAGCAGGAGTTCCAGTATCATACGCACTGAGGCAAGTTTGTAGGTCACTTTGCTCTAAAATTTGTGCGAGTTCAATCCATGCTTTAACATGATCCGGATAATGGTCTGTTACCTTCTGAAGATGGTTTTTTACAATGTCTCTTTTAAGTTGCGATGATGAGTTGGCATACAGTGAGCCAAGAATTTTCATTGTTCTCTATACATGTACATCTGGTCTAATCCATAATGTAGAAGTACGAAAGCCGAATATGCAAATTGAGTTGCTTGATAATAATACTGAAAAGCTTGATCATAGTCACCTTAAAAATATAAACCATGAAATGTTGATTAAAATCACAATAAAATTTTGAATAAACTAAACATTAATTTACGAACAAAAATAAAAAAATATGTACCTGAACGTGAAATGATCTTGCTAGCTGGTAACAATTTTCAGCACGCATTGACTCATTCTCAGTGTTGTGGAAAGCATGCAATGCTAAATGCTGAACTTTGTTATAATGTTTCTTAAAGAAGAAATGGTTAGCTAAATGATTTAAAATCATTGGATTTGTAGAATCAATAGTATAAGCTTTTGACAACATTTACATCAGTCCTAATACTATCAGGATTTTGATCATTTAACCCCTTAACTGGCAATGGATCATATATGTACAAAAAAAAGTCGTGCCAAATCTGGCAATAAATCATATATGTACATATTTGAATAACTTTTGCAATTCTCAACGGATTTGGACAAAACTTGGTATACAACTGTTTTTAAGGTCGCTGAATCTGAATCTGACATCAGAATTATTATTTACGGCTACCAGTTTTGACACGAAAAGTTGTAAAAGTCGCACCAGTTAAGGGGTTAATTTTAAAATCGCGTCCTACTAATGCTCCCACACATTGACTATCAAGACGTAAAGCTCTTTCATAAGCTAAAGGAGCTTTGTCATGATTATTTAGTTTAATGAAACAATGTCCCATGCCAACCCTTACTCCTGCAGGACAGTCTGGATTTGTTCGCAGAGATTTTCTGTAAAATATCAATGCACCTCGATAATCCTCTTTGTTGAAGGAAACAGCAAGCAGCCTTACCAAATAATATGGTAATATTACTGAGAGACTGATTAAAGGCAAACTTGAACTGAGCTTGAATCAGCTTGATCCATTTTGTCTCCCTCCAGTAAGCAAAAAGTGGCTCTACCAAGTGAATGATTCTAGAAATAGAAGATATTTATAAAATATATTTTATATACAAAATATACTACATATTTTATGAAATTAAAATACTGATATTTTACCTGATCGTACATGATGATTTTGTCTGCAGTCGTATATAACAATGATGCTTTTGTAAAAAAGTCTCTCTTTTTATCTTTATTCTTTTCTCGGGTAGGCGAAGCTGGTGGTAGTTGAAGAGGAAGAGCCCTATCCTGTTGTTCTGCAGATTTCTCTTGTTTCAGTCACTCACGCTGTTTCTTTTCGAGATACTCTCGGTAATCAAAATCAATTGATTTCCGGCTCAAACTGTCTCGTGTAGTCGCGGTCGTGCCTAAGTACACGAAAGAGCAGTGTTTTCTTTTTTTTATAACCGCTCCTGTGACAGCTGACAGCAACCTAACCTGCTCCAGACGGCTAGTAGCTACAGCCGCTGCTACACGCAGCTACGTGCTGCAGCCTGTATAGGCGCATGCGCTTGGAGGTACGCGCACACAGACACTAGACAAGACCTGTGGCTGTGTGTCAATGTTACATGTTACACATTACGGCCCCTGCACATTGCATGCAAAATGCCGTAAGTAGTAAGAAGCCCCATATGGAGAGACATTCCCCCTCCCCTCGCCACGCTCCGCTAGTCCCCACCCACGCCGTAGCTGTATGCTGGCATAGCGTAAGTTGGGATCCGTATAGTGCGCTCTCCGCCGCTCGTCTATGCTGAAGGGGCCGTCGATATTGATTTATCCCCCTCTCCCTTTCCCTTTCCCTCATGCTTCGAGTAAGACAGGTGTGGGTTATTTTCGTTCCTTATAGCCACTTGCCTATGGTTTTTTATGGAAGAGAGGAGTGTGGATGGGATGGCGTTTATAGGATGTTTTGAATAAAAAATATAATTTTTGCATATTACAATTTATTTAGCAAAACTTACAGAATATTTGTACATAGTAAATAAATTATTGTAAACTGATGTAAGTATGAACTAGACTTTCTTGTATCCATGGCTTTCTGGTGCAGAGTGTGTATTCGTGGAGAATTTTTCTTTTATTTCTTTACAGTGTTGAGCGACGGATTTTTTTTCCTCCTTGAGGAGAGGTGTACGATCTGAGTTTTTGCTGTTGGTCTTCTCCATCGTGAAGAATGTGAAAGAATGATGAGATGAGTAGGGTTGCAATGATATTTATCGTAATCATTTGCCTGTCCTTTGAGAGAGAGAGAGAGAGAGAGAGAGAGAGAGAGAGAGAGAGAGAGAGAGAGAGAGAGAGAGAGAGAGAAGAAAATAGTGTGTATATCTTACAGAAGAGGAATTTGGATGGGTGTGATGTTCAGAAATGTTTCAGAAATGAACGTTTCTATATAGCTTGTGACTGGTGTAGTATTGTTTGAACGCTTTAAAGTCTTTGAGAATGATCTGCATGTTGTCTGCGGTTTCTTCTTGGAGTTTATTTTTCAAGTATGCGAGTATGTAGTCAAGGGTGCGATTGACTTTACCAACTCGTTGCGTGAGCATGGCTAAGCGAAGGTTCATTAAATTACCCTGTTTTCGAAGACCTTAATTTAGGTGTACACGATTGATTACATATGCCAGAACCACAAGAACGTTGGTTTAAAAAGCGAATGCTTTTTTACATTTTTTATACTTATTTCTATTGACTATTTTTTAATAATAATTAATAACTAATGCATCGTTCTTTATTGTGTCATGCGTAAAGAGTCGACAAAAGGTATCGAGGCCACCACCCCGACACATGTGATACAAAAACATGATAGTATATTGACCGCAGCACATTGAATCGGTACTTTGAAGCGTCTTGACGTTCCAACGGAAATTTTTGCAGTTTCTTCTGAGTAGTTGGAGATCGTGTTTGAAACAGGTGGGAAGCCATAATTGTCAAAGTACGTTCCAAATCGATTTTTGTCTATGTAGATGGCTACCCAGTGTAATCCTGGTCTCGTGTGATCATCCGTATTGCATACAATGGTGGCTGGTATCATCATCACGTTTGGAATCCGATCAGCCGCGTACACTCCGATCGTTTTCCAGCGCTTCGCCGAGAGCAGCGAAGCCGCACCAGATCAACGCCGGCCGAGAGCAGCGACGAAGACGACGACACCGACGACACGGTATCTCCACCCTCTCTCTCTCGCCGCGTTAAAGATAATTAGAGTCACGCGCCGAAACAAAGTGCTCCGCGACTCCCGCTCTCACGCGCGCCCCGTAGACGTCGCGACCGCGCGTAATGGCCTTCAGCCGTCAGCAAATACAGCGAAACAATTGCGCATCGGCACCTAGCCGTCGGCCCGATCAGGGCATGTATATTAGTCAATAAATGCCGCGCGATGCGGTTCTAGCATCAAACAACCGCGTTAGTTTGATCCACCTGACCTTCCTCCAAAAACCCCGATAAACCGGACCGGCCCACTCCCGGCTGACTAGCCGAGCAGCCACGAGGACCGAGTCCTTTTGTGCACGCGAGCAGCAAGCTAACGGCGAATCCTCGGGGTTATCACACGACAGATAAACATAAAGAAGCATCAAGCCGCAAGGCTAAAAAGCGATTCGCCCAGGTTCCTACTCTCGTTACAATAGTGACAGTAATAATATTAAGAACAATAATAATTATAATAGTAATAATAGTAATAATAATAATAATAATAATAATAATGATAATAATTTCAACGCCGCGTTCAAAATTTCAAAAAAAAGGTAATTATTTTGCAACAATATGTTAATGCTTTTTTATTTGTTGTTATAATTTATATAATTATCAACTACGATTAAAGTATACTAACAGATATAACTATAATGAAAACTAGCAATATATATAATTCATAATATTTATAATAATTGCAGTTACGGTAATAATAGTAATAACTAATAATTAATTATAATAATAATAATAATAGTGAAAAAAAAGCAGTCTAATAATTAATCCATCCACCTTCTGCAGCTATGATCTGCTGTAATCTGCCTGGTATGGAATTGACTAGTTTATGGAAATAATCCACTCTACCTCGCAATTCCTCCCAGGACTGATTTACAGCCATCATGAGATCAGCGCGAGTTCGAAGATCACCCCGTGGTCGGACGCACCTAACCAACTCAGCCCAAACATTTTCGATCGGGTTGAGATCTGGGGATCGTGCCGGCCACTCCATGATGATAACATCAGGATGATTGTCAAACCATGCCATTGTCGCTCTCGCGGTATGAGCGGGACAATTATCCTGCATAAAAAAAAGTTGTGGGCGCTCCAATGCCGGGTATAGCGTGCGAACTGATGGCAGCATAATATGATCTAAAATCATCACATACTCCTCCGAGTTCATCCTCCGAGTGACCTCAGTAATTTTACCTGGCCCATCAGCTGTCATCCAGGCCCACATAGCAGCAGTCACCCTTCCGCTCCTGTGTATCGGGAGGACGTTTTGCGCATGGTAGCGCTCCCCGTCAAGACGCCACACTCGATATCAGCCGTCTTTATCAGTTGAAAACACCTGATAATTTATTTATTGTTTTATTTATTTATAATGCATTTATATAATTTATTTGCAAATTATATATGATTTTACTTACTTTTTCGTCTGACCAAATAACTTGTTGCCATTCTTCGACCGCTAAATTTTGTAGGCGGTTTGCATAATCCAGTCGCAACAATTTTTTGTCGTCCGTTTTTTTTTTAACGCAATTTTTTTAGCCGCTTTGTGACAATTCATCCCATATTCCTTCAAGCGCCTTCGAAGAACCATGCCGAAACATCTCCCAAGTTGACATTTGCAGCCGCTAATTTAATCGGCTCAAATGGACTTTGGGCTACTTCTCCGACAAACAGTAGGTCTTCCTCGGGGGTTGTTACGCGCGGACTAGAATTGTGGGTTCTATTGTCCATCAGTCCGATATTGCCGTGCTCTTCATAGCGATGGATCCATTTAAGAACGGTGTTTTTATCGAACCCGGTCGCTTGAGCAATGGCAATTGCTGTCATGCCGGCTTGAAACATGCCAGCAATTATTGCAGAATTTTGCTCTACTTGTTGTTTTTGCATATTTTTTCTTTTTAAGGCTATTTTTTTCTTTTTTTACTACCAAATATATCTAAACTAAACTAAATAAAATTACAACGATCTAAATTAACAAACAAAATAGAAACTAAATAATCTCAGTTATCTAAATATAAATGGAAAAAAATTGCAGCTACTTTTTCTCGCGTAAGTTACTTATCCCGATCATAAAATCAGATGAAATAAAACTGAAAATATTAAGAAACGATGGTGAGGGTCAACCCAGGATGTAAAAAATCACAATTCAAAGTTTCATTCTAAAATCACAACGTTTCGCTAGTCTGCTTTTTCTAGCCTCTTCAGGTGAACATTTATTACATATGAAAACAAAAATAACGTTTTTGCGTGTTCGTGATGTGTGACCTGAAGAGGCTAGAAAAAGCAGACTAGCGAAACGTTGTGATTTTAGAATGAAACTTTGAGTTGTGATTTTTTACATCCTGGGTTGACCCTCACCATCGTTTCTTAATATTTTCAATGTACTATGGAGGGTGGATACTACAAAAATTATCAATACGGTCTCCGATGGAAATATGACCAGACTCTGACTGGGAGGAGTTTTTTCACGTTTATTTTGAAGACACATGGCCATCAAGTTGTAAATATATTGAGAACTTGGACTTCGTTTAGACATGAACTAGCAAAATCTAATGGAAGGCTTAATTTCCTCATCGCTTGTCGGCAAGAAGAGCTCATCCCGTCACACATCACGAACACGCAAAAACGTTATTTTTGTTTTCATATGTAATAAATGTTCACCTGAAGAGGCTAGAAAAAGCAGACTAGCGAAGCGTTGTGATTTTAGAATGAAACTTTGAGTTGTGATTTTTTACATCCTGGGTTGATCCTCACCATCGTTTCTTAATATTTTCAATGTACTATGGAGGGTGGATACTACAAAAATTATGAAATAAAACTGGTTAGCAAATACGATTAAATAAATGTCGTTAATTATTTCGGAGCGCTGTCAGAACCAGCGGAACATGAAATTTTAAGCAAGTCTGAGTTTGTGGTTAGTTCCGGGGCCATTCCGCGAGACTAATTAAAACAGAAGAGAATTACGCTAGCGCAGCACCCTCTTTTGTGCATTAGACTAGCGGAATGGCAGTTGAACCGACCATGGACTCAGACTCGGACCCCAAATCCAACTCACCCATAATTATTCTTGATATTAATGTTATTACTGTGCCTATTATTATTATAAATATAAAAATTAATTTTCATTATAATTATATTCATTATATTTTGATCATAATTGTTTATTATTTGAATTATAACAATTTTCAAAAAAAAACATAATATTCAAAAGAATTACATTTTTAATGCTTTCTATTATTTTATTATTTATTTTCATTATAATTTCGTTTTTATTTTTTTCTAATACATATCGTATCCTGCAAAAAAAGTTAGATAAGGATAGCGACCTAAATTTGGAGTGCGTTCACACTGTGTAACTGAGGTTATTATTACTATTATTACTATTATAATTATTATTGTTCTTAATATTATTACTGTCACTATTATTATTATAAATATTGTTATTATTATAAATATATAAAAATATTAGTTTTCGATATAATTATATTTATCATATTTTTATCATAGTTCTTTATTATTGGAACTGTAACAATGTAAAAAAAAAACAGTAACATAATGTTCAAAATAATTAAATTTGAATGCTTCTTTATTATGTTATTATTTATTTTCATTACAGTTAACATTAAGTTAAGTATTACATTTTTCTTTTTTTTGGTTAGATAAGGATAACGACATAATTTTGGAACGCATTCAATAATTTCATATTCCGCTATTTCGGACTGAAATGGCATTCACTGTTGCCAACCTAATTTAGTTTCACTATCAATCTAGGGGGTGACGATTCACCGGTGCTGGGTGTACAGTGTTGTTGTAAGCACTGAAAACTTTCTGTATTACGTCGATGTATCTGTGTGTGTTTCTATGTGTGAAATATCTCCAAAGACGTTCTTTGATCGTACGATTTAACCGCTCGACGACAGCTGCTTTGATGTCAGGATTTCTTGTTACTCGAAAGCGTATGCGACGGTTTTTCAAAATATTTTGTACAGCTGACCCTACGAATTCTTTACCTTTATCACTTTGTAAGTAAACAAGAAGACGACCGTTGGCCCGTTTAAAAATTTTTTCAAAAGCCGTTGCGACGGTCTGCGCCGACTTGTCGCGTAACGGTTCCACCCAACAAAACTGACTGAGTACATCTACGACGACCAATCGATAAATATAGCCGTCGTTTTCATTTTTGAGCGATGACAGCTGACAAAAATCGGCCTCCCAAACGTCGTCAATATTTGTCAATATAACGTTGTATCGTAATCTTGGAAATTTTCTGCGTATTGGCCTATGAAGTGTGTAGACATCTTGATTACTCAGCCATTCATGTATACACTCCTTCTCTTTCTTCGAAATGGATTTACCTTGCGTACTGATACGTATGAGATTGTGTGCACCTGCGTAACCGGCTTCGTGCGAAGGCTCGTAATATTGATTTTCGTACGACATCAGACGGCTAGTTTTAACCACTTTTTTCTTGCTGCGTGTCTGGTCAACGCTGGAGAGGCTATTGGTGCTTGTATTCGGCGTTTCGCTGTCTTCGAAGGAGCTGTCAATCTGTTGGCAATTTTTAATATATCTGCATTACCGACAAGATTATTCGGTGTGTCGGTACTCCCGACGAATTTGGCGAATTGAAATCTGCCTGTTGGTTCCTCCTCCTCCTCTTCGTCTCGTTTTTTCTTTTTCTTCTTTACAACGTGGTTCAACAATTCTGCGATATTTGACTGCGAAATAAGTTTTCAATCAATGATGACGTTTCCTGCGCTATTCCACTTTAAGCGCTCGGAGACGAATGTGCGCCAGTGTCTCAATAGCATACGAGCCCTTTTGGAGTAAATTTTAGGAATACTCTCCAGAATATTCTCCTCTGTCGGTGGTGCTAGCGTGGCTTGGATTTTGTCAATTTCGTGCACACTGTCTTTGTTGTCTAAACGTTCGTTCTCTTTGAAGAATAGGTAGCGTCTGAGCACTTGCAAGTAATTTTTACACTTTTCACGTTCGTCTGAAAATTTTTTCGGTTTAAAATCTCAAACATATCCGAGTCCAAACGCGATAAATGATCACCCGAAGTTTGCTCTGTGTTGTCAGCACTGTCTTTAACAGGCTATTTGCTAACATTGGATGAGGTCGACTCATTAGGCGATGGATTCGCTGGAACGAGAATCATTTTACGTGCCCGATTCATTTCCTAGTTACCTAAAATCTTTGAAAATACCGTACTTATCAGAGGTGCCAGAAGAATAGGTAAAAACGAACCACCGTTTTGAAGTATTGTGCGTTTCTTGCTTCTCCAGCCGATATTGCCAGTCTCGCCTGTCAACTTGCGCAGGACACTTCTATGTTTCTTTAGACGCTTCTTTTCCGTATTTTTCAGCTTTACAATACCTTCTAGTACGTTCAACGCGCACTCGCAGATACACTTTACCAAATCTTTATCGGCCGTACGAAGCAGCGCTCTACGTTGCCGACTGTCAGCGTGACAGAGAGCGTTCAAGAGAGCCATGCGTTTCTTTGAGAAATTTTTACCTGGTAGCGATGTTATCCCGACCATCGCTACGATGAAAATGACTACTCCACACTTCCATACTCACTTTTATTAATTTTTACTTTGACGAATATTTAGGAACGTACGCGTACTGTATCGCATTGTCAGGAAAGATGTTGGTACGAAAACGATATTCATCCAGAGTATCCTGTTTCATATCTAGTAACTGAACGGCTGTGTACACGCATCGGTGTAAGCCTCTTGCAAAAATTTTGGATCTTCGGGGTAAACTTGCCGCGCCAGATACTGAATTTGAGCACGATCTCGCGGATTTTTGAAAAGTACAATGTAATTGGAGTTGAGTGATAAGTCGCGCTGATTCTGATCTTTGTGAAAAATGTTTGGCGTTATAAAAATTACACTTATATTCTTGTGATGACAACCTTTCGTGAAGAGGTCTAGTACAACACTGGTGCAAGACTCGCACATCAAATCGTCGAGAACGATCAATTTTTTCTTATCGCTATCGCGAGAATAGTCGTTGGGCTGTGGCACACCTTTTCGAAACTCGATTCTCTGTCCTCCTCCTGGCTTGTAGTCAGTCCAATATGTTTCTTGCCACTCTCCGTAGTAAAATAGAATTCGGTCAAAACGTACGTTACACATTCTGGGCAGGTGTGTGAGAAACCTCTTGACTAAACCGACTTTCCGGCCATCGTAGGGCCGGCGCAGATGCAGGTGAAAGGATGTTTCCACCTCGTGTCCATGACCGTTACTAATTCAGAAGTCTACCACCTCACCACCTTCTAGACGTGGTTTGCGGCGGCGACGGCGTGATGCGATGCGCGCGCACCAATCACTCAGTATTAAGCTAGACTTCCGTGGATAAGCCTGATCGCTGCGTTAGTCCAACTTATCACCTCTACAGTCAACAGCCGACTTTCAGCATCCGACTTCCAACGTCCGACTTCCTACTTCCAATATCCGACTTCTAGCATCCGACTTCCAGCACCCGACAGTCGAAATCCGGCAGCTCCTTGGAAAAGGTTTGGAAAAAACCTCGCAATCCTCACTCTATCAACGAATCGAGAAAATAAATAATTTAAAGACTTCTATGGTAAGCATCTTATTATTAAAAAAGGTATTTCATTCTTTATTCTTTTTTTTTTAATTTAATATTAATCATCAACAAACATTTTGTTGCAGATGGATCTTTCAAAGTTAAACGCGATCGCCCATGAAGGATTTCTCCCAACGAAAAGGTTGGTCGATCTGACCGAGGGCCATCTTTATACAATAACAAGCTTGAAGTCGGTGAATACCAAAATCAGAGTAAAAGTTGTGGCTGAATTAGAGAGTGAATTTGATGTATTCATGGCAAAAAGAGTTTCGGAAGCACTTGTTCAAGATGAAAATTTCTTCACCAGCCCTCAGGACGCCGCGAATAAGTATGAACTATTTATGATTTACAAAGGTGGTTCAAGTGTCGAATTTAGTGGTAAATAGCTTTTTTTTTAATAGTTGTGTATTACATAATAATGGTACGATAAATAAAAGTGTATAATGTTACAATGTTGTGCTCAGTGATATTTGCTTTTGTTGAGAATCTATTTCTTTACGATACTTAAACCTGAGGGAGGTAGTGGTGAGAAAATGAGTTCTAGTGTTTTTGAATTTTTGTAGATTTTTTATTTTCAACCAAATTTTAAAATCAATTACATTTGTAGCCAAACGGTAAGGACTGACTGGCAGATATATAGCTTTTTTTCAAGACCGTGGCACATGTTTTGACTTCGTCGTGCGTTACAATCTCGGGTGTACAAATGCGTTTGATAGACTTAAAATTAATTCTGATCGTGTCTTTATCACCAGGTTCTTGTTCTTTGTTGTCAAAATTATCCACGACCAGGGCATTTATAGAGTCAAAATTTATTTTTAAAGAATTTTTAAAATTTAAACTTATTCCCTTAACTTTACAACATTCTACGGTTGTACCCAAGGGTGTGATCGCGCGATAAGCATAAAATTTTGGCACCGCGGAGACCATTGTGTCGATGTAAGTACCCTCTCCGTAACTCTCGAGTTCGTCCGTCATCTCACCTAACAAATTACCCAACGGTGGCTCGTATTCCTCGGGTTTGTTTTCATCTTTCACGAAAATATACGAGTCTGTATCGCAGTACAACAGACGCGTGCCTAGCTTTTCCATGTGACTGTATAGTTCTAATCGCGCTTGAGCCGTTGTATAGGCAGCTATGACAACGTTTGTATGCGGAATTGACGTCACGGCTTCCTCGCGAAATTGCCAATTGACATACAGGTTTTCATCATTCACAGGTAAAATGCTCAACACTTCTTTATCCAGACACGTTAGGAGCCTCAATAACATCTCACGAGTTTTTACAATCTCTGTTTGTTTCAAGTTTGATCGTTGACCGAATTTACCCCAGAATGAATTTAAACAGAGTTTAGCGACAGCTCTACCGTAAACAACTTTTTCTCTTTCCAACGCGATCCTCTCGTTTTGCTTGTACTCGTCTAAATAACGACTTTTTGACTCTTCATCCGTGCACCATTGCGGCCAACCGCTCGCCTCCTCTTTAATTTTCAAAAATGTATCTACGTACTCGGCAAAGAGACCCCCACTCTCAACGTCGAATCTGATTGTCTCGTATTGCAAAATAATGTAGATACTCGTCACACGATAGCCGAGATCAATAGCTTTCCGCAGTTCGTCGGCGACCCAAGTATCTGTAAATTCGCGATCGGCAATTTCCTCGTGATTACAGTCGTTTTCACGCGCTTCCTCGTAGCAGGATCGGCAGAGGGCAAACAAAAGACGACGCATTTTCATAGAAAGTAGTGGTAGATATAAGTTGCATGGAGGTAAGACTTTACACTTGACCAATCCCTCCACTAGACTCAGATTGTTATCATCACCGCCGGTAAGCTCCTTACACTCATCCCCAACATATACACACGGATGATCGACAGGGAATTTACCTCGCTTACACACGTATGGATAGAGAGAGCAAATATCGGTATATTTTATCTTTTCACCATCTTTTACATTGTAAAATGGTATTATGTTCTCGGTACGTCCCCCAAAAAAAGCATCGTGTAGATTCAGCGTTATACGACTCATTATCTGATGATTTTTCACGTATTCCGCAATTTCAGGATTGTTGCGTTTAACATTGTCAAACTCGCATTCCCAAATGCACATAACGTCGTAGCCGCATACTCAAATTTTGTGTAACTTGACGAGTGTATTTTCGTACGCCTCATCGAAAGTATTACCAAACACTAGACGATTGTCACGATTTTGTACGAAATATTTTGGACATCCGTGCACGTAGCAACCCTCGTATTCAAATACAATACCGTTTTTATTAGAGTTGTCGACTGGCGGAAAATAACCATCTACTCGAAAACCCTCGGGAAGACGATACTCGCATGCTCGGCCGGCGTGAATTATTTCTCGACCAAATTCACGCTCGCACTGAAGCAACCACTCGATCGACTTTTGCAAGTGATTGTCACTTCGGCGGTATCCATGCGGCGGCATAATACCGATAGTTCGCGGTTTTAAAAACATTTTTCTATAGACTAACGAGCACGCACTAGCTATGGTTGACGCTTCGGTAAACGGACAAACTTTACCGACGTTCAAAAATATTTCCCTGAAGGCTATACACGCACGCCTCAAAATTTCAACATCCATACGACAATAATCTTCGATCTCTTTCTTAAAATCAAAAACATAGTCGCGCGGTATATTATTGTACCACTCGTAAAAGATACGACGCTCCTGCTCAGACATAGAATCCGGCGCGTATTACCGAGCTTTCGGTAGTGCACCGATGTAATCAGCATGCTTCACAGTATTAAAGAAATGAGGGAAATACCCCTTCTTCGCACTCGGTAGGAGCCCAAACGCCTTTGGCAATGCACTCAACTTCATGTGAAAATAATTCAAACTATCGCTAAATATTGTTCGCCCACATTGTGAGTTTTTTCAGTAGAGGTGTAGTCGGCTGTACACACGTACATGCAAAAACGACTCGTACCGACGTCGGCTGGTCGCCGGGCGCGATCGGCTCTCGCGCATGCGTCGGAGCCTCGCTCGCTCGTTCGCGTCCCGCTCTCCGGACGTACGTTATCCGCGGGGAGAGGACGTGTGCGCCTGGCCAGAACTTACCCCGCGTGATTCGTGATGCTGCAGTAGGGCTGGCTGGGCGGTGTTGGCTTCCGTGTACACCGTAATTCTCTCTCGCTCTCTCTCTCTGCTCTCATTCGCCGCGGTGTGTCTCGCCTCTCTCTCTCTCTCTCGCTCCCGCGAGGCTGCTTAGCCGTAGCAGCTCCCGGCCGCGTCCCTTGGCCGCGTTGTCCTCTCTCCCATGCTCCCGCGGCTCGGCTCGGCCGTAGCAGCTCCCAGCCGCGTCCCTTGGTCGCGTTGCCCTCTCTCTTACTCTCTCGCTCTTGTGCGGCTATTTGCACTGCACCCTCTCTCTCTCTCTCTGCACCGCACTCCGCGCGGTTCTCTACGTGCGATTCTGCACTACCGCGAATCTTGGCTGTCGCAATAATGGAGTTCTCGTCGAGGCTATAACGCGGCTCGATGCGAAGGCGTCCAGAACTATACTGCCAGCTCTCTCTCTCTATCTCTCTCTCTCTCTCTCTCTCTCTCTCCTCGGCTCGCGCGACCATCTCCCGTCCTTGCTCTTTACACAAGGTTGGGAGATGTTTACCAGCACCGGTATTCGCGAGTGCTGTCGCCGTGTGTCGAGGCTCGTCTCGTGCGAGATTCGTACACACGCAGCGGCGACGCCTCGTTCCGCGCTTTAATTATAAATGCAGATGCGTTTGTCTCTCACATCTCATTCGCTTCCAAACATGGAGAGAGAAAACTCATCCATGTTGAGTAGCAACCTCAACGAGATGGAGTGGGCCGACGACAACTTCAGCCTGACTTCCGACGTGATGATGGATAGCGATGGTGTGTTGTATGCGGTGATATCACCACCGTTGGCTATGTCATCGACAATTCCATCTCCGCAACCATCATCATCGTGGTTCACACCACAATGGATGCCGAAGTCGTTGGAGGTGTTTGTTGATCAATTGCCGCACTACCCGCCGCTGGTTTTGCCGCCACTGTCGCCACCGTCTTCGCTCTCGCCGGTGCCTTCGTGCTTTTCTCCTGGTTTCTTGGAGAAGCACGAAGTTATCGAGCTAGGCTCGTCGCCGATGTGCATCGACATCTCCTCGGACACGATGTCTCCGGTGAAGATGCCCGAGAAACGGCCTCGCGACGACTAAAACCAATCGGCCCTTTTCAGGGCCACCAATATTTTTTAAACATTGGAACAAATATATTCATTTATTGTATATATTATTATTTATATGTTAAAAAAAATGGAACTCAAATTTTTAAAATATATACATTTATTAACTTATAATAAATGTACAACATATATATAAAATTCCAATGTAGATGAAATGAAAGGATTCATTCATATTCTTGCGCTGCTGCTGCTGCTCGACCATCCATTTTTTCATTACCAGCGCGTTTCGAAGTGCGCAGATTGGAAAGTTGCAGGCAATATGGTTTCTACATGAGACTGGTTCTGCAAGTAGACTTTTCAAAGAAGGACATCCCATCTCCTCGATAATGATAACTAATCTGAAAATTCATAATAATAATCATATAAGAAAACTTTTTTTATTGCGAAAGTAGTTTTTATAACAACAAAATAGCTTACCGATCAGGGAAAAATCTCTTTAACCATTTACTTTTCTCCAGGCCCTTTACGTAAATCTCTGCTCCGAAGAGTACACCATTTAGAGTGTTTTTTAGTTCATCATATGGGATGTTGCCTGTTCTTCACATTAATCCATGGAAATTTTGTTCAAGCCAACGATTTTTGAACAATATTCACTTAAATTTAATTAAAAATTCGCATTTCAAATATTTCTTTTTTTACAGATCAAACTTGAGCTTCTTACCGATGTGGACATGTTGCTGTTCATCGAGCGCGTCATACGGGGAGGAATAAGTCAATGTTGCAATCGATATGCAAAAGCGAATAACTCGTACATGAAGGATGGTTACAACGCTAACGAGGACGAAAAATATTTGATGTATCTCGATGTGAATAATTTGTACGGTTGGGCAATGACTGAATCCTTGCCCTATGGTGGCTTCAAGTGGGTGGAGAATGTCAATGAACCAAACTTCTTCGACATCCCCGATGACTGTGACTTTGGATACTTTGTCGAGGTGGACCTGAAGTATCCTGAAACTCTACACGGTCTCGCATACAGTCGTAGTGGAACCTATACACGAGTGTTTTTGACAGGTGGCTGTGCAGCTGTTGCGAACGGAGATCTGCATAAGAAAGCCAATCTACGTTGGATTGTCAGTTCTGGACCTGTTACGAAATAGTGCAGACATCGATCACAGATAAAAGTTTTATATCCGTGAGAAGATAGCTGTTAGTACACAGTTTTGATAAATTTTTTATCCATACATAGTGGAATTTAAATTCTATATCATCATAATCATCGAGAGATGAGCCATCTTCATCTTCGTCAACATAGTTATTTTCGATGAGAAGTAAATTAACATGTTTTTCTTTTTTGCCAGTCGTCAAGTGTCGTGGTAAAACTTCAAAAGCTTCTCTTTGCTTCTTTTTCAAATAATACACATTCACTGACATATCATTTTGCTTGTCAAACTTACTGACTTTTCGTGGATCGAGTGGAAACTCGATTCCCTTGAAGTTCAGATCGTTCTGATGAGGTATATAAGACATCACTCGATTGGCATTTTTCTTAGCAGGATGGAGAGCCGATAGAATTGCCCACTTAAAACATTCATCGTCTTGATTTTCAACATTTATACACGCCTCCATATCCAAGTCGATGGGATTTTGAACGTTCATAACAAACCACTCGTTCAAGTCCGTAGTCAAATATATCGGAGCTATTTTTGTGTTGAAATAATTTATTTCAATTGTCTCTTCGCCATTTTTACCTATAGCGTACTCGGCCGCTAACACTGTGTTCACTTTTAAAGGTTCTTTAAGAATTTTACGCTCTTTTTCAATAAAATGTTGCTTAGCGTCTTTCATGAACTTTAATAAATCAAGATATCTCCGGTTTGTGATGACACCTGTCTTTATTCTGTTCTCGAAAGCTGAGTCGACCTCATCCCAGCTTACTGAGGGGCCATTTTCACTGGCTTGTAGTCCAGCACCCACTACCACTCGATGTTCACTCAACAAGTGTAGAATACTTTTTATAAGCGCGATGGCCGCTTGCAACTTTTGCCGATCGGCCACTGTTAAGTCCGTCACGTCGAGCCTGCGCTGAGCCAATTTTTCAGTTTCCACTAGAGCTTTGCGACCAAGCGCGATCCAATTGTTCACATCATCTTTGTCAGCCGCACCACTTAAAGCCAGCCGATATGATTGACATAGCACAAGAGCAGTATTTTTGAAGTACTGAGGCATCTTGAGCGCACGAGGGAGTCGAATAACTTTCCGCCGCGCGCACACCTCTTTTTATCTAAAAAATTCGCGAAAAGAGATTGATTCTGATTGGGGGTAAAAATAACGCGATTGGTTAAACAAAATAGAAAGGCTGACTCGATCGAAAACAGTCGCAGCAGCAAGATGAAATATATTGTTGTTGTCCAAGGTTTCAAAATTACCTTGAATGAATTCGTCTTCAAGGAAGTAGCCATTGTCCCTCTCGAGGAAGACCCTACTCCGTCGGTTTTTCTATTTAAACCGCCTTATGCATGGGACAAATTGTTGGAAAAAAATAAGTCCGAAAATCGTTGGCTTGAACAAAATTTCCATGGATTAATGTGGAGCGCAGACAACATCCCATATGATTAACTAAAAGCACTCTAAATGGCGTACTCTTCGGAGCAGAGATTTACGTAAAGGGCCTGGAGAAAAGTAAATGGTTAAAGAGATTTTTTACTGATCGGTAAGCTATTTTGTTGTTATAAAAACTACTTTTCAGTCCAGTTAATTTCAATGACGTAGTTCTAGCGGTATCGCATTTTTCTTCACAGGCGCGGGGAGAGGATGACATTTCGCAAAGTGTAATAGCTAAAGCACTTCCGTTAATTGGTTCATTACTGGTAAAGATTCGTCGCTTTTTACTTCCTCTTTTCCGGAAGCTTGGAAGAAATCTCAACTTATACCGCTAAAAAAGAAATCTGTACAATCATTACCTACTGATTTTCGCCCTATTGCGTTGCTGAGCTTTCTTTCCAAGATCCTCGAAAAGCTGGTGTATGATCAGCTCCTGGAGTTCATCACGCGAAAAAGCATTCTTGATCCTCTTCAGGTTGGCTTTCGCAAGCATCACTCAACTTCGACCGCATTGCTCAAGTTAACTGAAGAAATTAGATCTGGATTCGACAAACAACTCGCTACAATAGTTTTGCTGTTTGATTTCAGTAAAGCATTTGATACTATATCGCCGACTACACTCCTACGCAAGATAAACAGTATGGGACTGTCGCGCTCGGTGCTCTGTTGGATTCACTCGTATATTTGGGGTAGAAAACAGCAAGTAGTGACCAAATCAGAAACTTCCCAGTGGGTCACGACTAATCTGGGTGTTCCACAGGGCTCGGTGCTGGGTCCGTTATTGTTCTGCTTATACATTAATGACGTACAAGGACTTTTTAAGACTAACGATGTAAGACACATTCTCTAGGCAGACGACCTACAAATATATGTTCAAGTACCACTTAATCAAATTCATGAGGGAATTTCTAAGCTATATCTAGCTGCTAAAGAGGTCCGTCTCTGGGCGATGGCATTTGGACTCTGTCTCAATCCCAAAAAAATTCAGGCAATTCTTTTTACCTCCAAATACGCAGAAAGCAAAGTTGATAAAATGGGGCTTTTGGACATTGAGCTTGGGCCGAATGTGATTATCCCATTTTCTGAGACAGTCGAGAGTCTCGGGGTGGTGCTGGACCGTACACTTTCTTGCATATCGCAAATTAATCGAATTACTCTAAGAGTTAATCGTGTACTGTACACACTTCCTGCCATGCGCTCTTGCACCACTCAGTTGCTCCGACAGCGTCTTGTTCAGGCGCTAATTTTCCTTCACTTTGATTACTGTTGTACCATCTTACTTGACGCCACCGTTGAACAGAAGACCAGATTACAAACATTGCATAATTCTTGTATCAGATTCATTTTTGGATTAAGGCGGGATGTTCATATAACGCCCTACCGCGAGCGTTTGAATTGGATGCGCACGGACACTCGAAGAATATACTTCACTGGTATACTTCTTTATAAAATCTTCAACTTTCGTAAACCGTCCTATTTGCTTAGTATGTTTATTGCGCGCCAATCTGAGCGTCCGGCTAGGAAGGTTACTGGAGACCTTACAATTCCACAGGTGAACACCCAGTTTGGCATCTGGTCTTTCCGATCCCGAGGAGTTCATCTGTGGAACTCCCTTCCTAGATCTATCTTCCAAGCTTATTACGTTTTAGAAGCGCTTTTCGAGCTCATTTTCTAGCGCTAGACTAAGTAAATGCGATATCATCTTTGTTAGTTAATTATTTATTTATTTGTTCTAAAAATAACTGTTATCTATATCACGATTTACTTTATACACTTCTCATGACTTTAATTTATTGTAAATACTTTGTGTACACATATGACTGAACTCTGTACGTTTTTTGGAATTACCAAAAATAAATGCAATAATAATAATAATAATAATTTCTCTCTCTCTCTATCTCTCTCTCGCTCTCTCTCTCTCACACTTTCTCTCTTTCTCTTTCTATTTCCTTCCGACATGGCAATACATTGCAGGAACAAACATATATATATATATATATATATATACTGCTCTTTTCAGAGCACTTTCTTAACTATTCGTGGGACATAGTATATCTATCTCTCTCACTCTCTCCCATACTCTGTACTAATAAATTTAAAATTTTTCAGACAACGTGGAAGCCATCGCCGCTGGATAGTCTACACACAGCGACGAGGACATTATACACACACATTGGACTTCCATAGGTTTATTACATAACCATAGTATGGGGGGGCGATGGGGTATAACATGATAAATATTAATTTTTTTTATATTTTTTCAGTTTCTTTTTGCAACGAGGAAGCCATCGCCGCTGGACAGCAACAAGGATGACGACAACGAGTTGCAGTTAAAGATATGTATATACTAGAACCCGCATACCGCAAGTTGCCCTATAGCTGACAAGCAGCAGGCCGCCCGCTGCCCGCCGGTCGACTTCTTGCCGCTGCCCGCTGTCCGTTCGCAGCCAGTGGCCCGCTCCCCGCCTCCTCAGGACCATGGGGACACCATTACGGCTGGCCTAGAACGGGACAAGACCTGATCCAGAATCAGTAGGCCGATTCTGGCTCAACCCGGTTTTCCCGTGCGGGTGAGTCAGAACCGATTCTGGATCAAAAATGGTCTGGGTTATTTGGCCTCGAGCAATTACGGGTGAGCCAGAAACCCTAGACTGGTTCTGTCTCAAGCTGGTCACGACCTGCTATGGGTTATTGGCTTCCGTGCAATTGCGCGTGAGCCAGAAACCCTATGCCGATTCTGGCTCCAACAGGCCAGGACCTGATATATGGGTTAATGACCATTACGCAATTACGGGTGAGCCAGAAACCCTATGCCGATTCTGGCTCAAACAGCTCAGGACCTGATTGAGCCAGAATCAGCATAGCTTATCTACTCTTAAAAAAAATTGGGAGCAATATCGCATATCCGGAAAACCCTGCTTTGGAGGGGAGATTGCGGCGATACAAGCGCGGACAGCGTATACGTGAACACATAAAGCATCGCGTATCAAAATTTCTATCTTGAAAACAAAGTCTTATACCCCGCCAAATTTTTAATATTTTTAGTATAATAATATAAGCCAAAAAAAAATTAGCGAGAAAATCATATGTCCGGAAGACCCTGCTTTGAAAGGGAGATCGGGGCGTTTCGAGCGGATACGTGAACACCTAAAGGAAGATTTATCGAAAATTCTATCTCGAAAACGAAGTCTTGTACGCGGCCAAATTTTTAATATCTTTTTTAGTATAATAATACAAGCCTAAAAAAAGTTAGCAAGAAAATCGTATGTCCGGAAGACCCTGCTTTGAAGGGGAGATTGGGGCGATTCGAGCGTATACGTGAACACCTAAAGGATTCGAGCGTATATGTGAACACCTAAAGGAAGATTTATCGAAAATTCTATCTCGAAAACGAAGTCTTATACACCACCAAATTTTAAATATCATTCTTAGTATAATAATATTGGCTTAAAAAAAATTGGGAGCAAAATCGCATGTCCGGAAAACCTTGCTTTGGAGGAGAGACTGGGGCGTTACGAGCGCGGACAGCGTATACGTGAACACATAAAGCATCACATATCAAAAATTCTATCTCGAAAACGAAGTCTTGTACCCGGCCAAATTTTTAATATCTTTTTTAGTATAATAATACAAGCCTAAAAAAAAATTAGCAAGAAAATCGTATGTCCGGAAGACGCTGCTTTGAAGGGGAGATTGGGGCGATTCGAGCGTATACGTGAACACCTAAAGGATGATTTATCGAAAATTCTATCTCGAAAACGAAGTCTTATATCCGCCAAATTTTTAATATCATTTTTAGTATAACAATATAAGATTATAAAAAAATGGGGAGCAAAATCGCATGTCCGGAAAGCCCTGCTATTAAGGGCGGAATGGGGCGATTCGAGCGCATAACGCGTATACGTGAATACCTAAAGGATTATATTATTATTTATAATACTGAGATAACTGTAGAATATGCACCAGATCTTATGAAATATGAAATCCCACTCATCCAACTCGAAACTTACGAAGCCATCACTGTTATAGACATAAGTACAGTAGTACATAAAAGCCGCTAATCCCATTTTTAAAATTTACCCTTGATTACACATCTTGAACATAAAATATATCTTGAATTTAAGCCTGTATACTTGTGTGAGGGGGCTTTGTTGCTTTTATGTATATCGATACATCTGGACACTTATTATAATTCACAAATCTTTTGAATTGAATTATAAGTCGTATAGTGAGTTAGACTTAATTATCTCACTTTCATCTTTCTTAGAAAGAAGATGTATTTATTTTCATCCGCTGAAAATTTTTACTGCCTCTCCTTTAAAATACTTAATTCAATCTTGCCAATGCACATGTTTTTCAGTATTAATTTTCATAGAGCATTGAACTGAAATTGTACGCTGAAACTGAAACTGTCACTGTACGCTTGTATTATAATTACACTTACACTTTTCAGACAGATATCTTCACATCAAGGAGCGCGGGAGCGCTCCGAAGGCAAGTATAGAAGAAGCCTGAAGGAGCGACCCGCGCTATATATACATTGAAATGGGTGCCCAAGATTTTGAAATATTCACCGCGTTTCTAAATCGCATTTATATTAATCCAAAATAAATAAATACGAAGTCTCTGTTCTACTACATATGTACAAAAAGTTTTGTATAAAAATATGCTCTAATATGAAAGATATTAAACAGTGAAAATTTATATGTGCGATTTCCTTTTTTCTCATTTCTTCAGTCTACACAAATTCTTCCGACTTCCGGCTTCCGGTGTTTATATATATTCGCCTTGTTACGACCAGCGTCAGCATCCCTCGCGACCAAAATTCGAACTACTTATTGAAGGATAATAAACTTTTCTTCATATACACCACCCCTCTTCCAGCCGATGAAAATTGCCAAAATCCAATAAAAAAAATACCAAAAGATAGGATTTAAACTGCTCCTTCTAAAAATATTAGTTATGATATCTGCTCCCTTTTAATTATTACAACAAAAATTAAATAAATTAACCTTTTTTTATATCTTTAACGATGATATAAGTGACTAAAGAAATAATATCCCTCTTAGTGTCGATATTTATAATTTCCATACTAAGAGATATTATACCGCAGACCGCTCATGCTAATTACCGCATGCTTATTACCGCAGACCGCTCATGCTAATCAGCTGTGTTTATCCTTCAATAAGCAGTTCGGATTTTGTCGTGAGGGGCGCTAACGCTGGTCTTAACAAGGCGAATATTCCCGTGTCTGGGCGATGACGACCTAACCTTACACATCTTTACATACACAGATGTTACAAATGTTATCATATCGTCGTGAGTTAGTTTAAAATTAAAATTAGTTAATTAATATATATTCAAAGATCTCAAGTAGTCAACCGGTGATAGAAGAATTGACCTATTCATATATCAATCAACAGGGGTTTTATTAGATAAGTATTGAACAGCAAAATTTTAAATGACTACAATCATTTTTAAAAAGGCCGTTGTTATATATACGACAGATCTCCTAACCTCAAAAAATGTACAACATGTATTAATAGATGAAAGGATACTTGAAAATTTTTAAAATGACATAAATTTTGGCAATTAGGTATTGGTAATTGACTAAAGAAATAATATTCCTTCTTGTGTGGAAACTATTTTCTTGTGAAAAGTACACGATAGTAAAGTACGAACTTTACGATGGATGTGTTAAAAACGTTATTTGTACGACAGATTTCCAAACCTCAAAATGTACGATATACATATTAAAACATAAAGGAAACTTGGAAATTTTGACAATTTTTGATAATTGACTAAAGAAATAATATTCTTTCTTGTGTGGAAACTATTTTTTTGCCTGTTATATCAAAATTCTCGTTACTGAAACGATGAGTATTTTTGTCGCGGTAGACAAATCTGTCGTACATATAGTAACGCCGTTTAAAAAAATTGATACTTTGTGTGAATTCTTTTTATATTTACAGATTATACAAGATTTGTTTACTGTTTGGGAATTCAGTAAGTTTGAATTCCCGCGCGTTCTCGCGGAACGGCTCCACTCACTGTGTCGCCGCGGCGCGGCAGCACCTCGTGGTCTCTCGGCGGAAAAGCTGAGACGCTACACTGACTACTCAAGTTATACGTGATATGTCGGTCTCTCTCGCTCTCTCGCATGCAAATGTGAGAGAGTGATTGATTTGATTATTGCGGTAACGAGGTCGAGGCCGAGAAGAAGGAAGTGATTCAAGGCCTCGCTCTCTCTGCATCTAGCTCGCCACGAGGTCACACCGGTCGGCAACTACACTGCAATTTTCCGTCTGATTTATCAGCATTCTACTCGGCTCTACTCATCAATTTCACTGGCTCTTCTCATCTCCGGCTTCACTCATCACGGAAAACTCATCTGCTTGCTTCGGCCACTGCATCGCGGGAGCAACTAACCGTTGCAGTTTATCTGCAGCACTCGTGCACGGTAACCTCAAAATTACACAGTGACTAAGCACGTGCGCGGACACAAACTCTTTACACTCTTGCCTGGCGGAATTCTCACACACACACACGAGTGGATCAATAATTACCTAATCGTGTGCGCTCAATTATGGGTCACAATTAAGTCAATAATATTGAATTGTGTACTCAACCAGCAGCACCGTCTACCATCAGAGCGAGTTGCGGCAAAGTCAAGGCAAGCGTTTCACTCACTCATTGGAAGTAGCAAGACTCGGTAGCATCACTCATTGAATATATATCAATTAACGGATATACTCAAATTTGGCCAAACTCATTAGGCGACACAGGTTAGTTATCTCTAGTGAGAGATTGCAACTACATGCGTCTAAGTACTTCTTACTCAATTGTTACTGCGTATACACTACTTGTTAATATTCACTCATTTATATCATTAGAAAAAAAACCATTTCAACTCAGACTATTACTTGAATGCGAATCTTTAGACTTAATGTAATTTAAACTGTAAATGAATCATTGTTAACTATTGTTAATTATTATTAGAATTTAAAAGAATGTATTTTTGATGCGACTTAGAACTAAGATAATATATTGAAGTTTATTTACTTATGTGTGTGACTCAAATTTTATTTCAACACCCACAGCATGTACTCATATGACTATAACTATGGCTTTCTCAAACAGTTTACAGTCATTGAAATTCGATTTTTAATTAACTTGGATGGTTGTACAACGTAGACAAATGCTGAAAGCCTTATTCATTCTATTTTGAATATGTAATATAGCCAATAATGTTGAGGAGTTCCAATTGTGTACTGTCCGAAAAATCTAATTTTGAATTAGCAAAAATGAACGAGTGCCCTCATGTCCCTGCTGGTTATCTTATTATTAATGGACAAGAAAAAGTTATTTTAATACAAGAACAGACGCTTAGGACTAGAATTATATTAAAGAAGATAGTAAGAATATAGTACTACTCAAGAAAGAAAAACAAAACCAATATTAGCCTATGAAAGAGCAGGCAAATACTATTTACAATACAATATTTTTCAAGGTGTATCTATATATTCTCAACATGAAAATTTTTCATGAGATATAATTTTAGAAGAATATTAAAAATTTGTCTTCGTATTTGACAGGACGAATAGAGGACTTGGATGTCCATGAAGAAAATAACAGTTTCATTGCTTTCCATGAATAACACATAAAACAAACAACAACTAAGATGTTTATTTAGACAGTATTGGATTCAAAGTACGAAAAAAGTATTATGTTTTGAAGTAAGTTTTTAAAAATAGGAAAAAAAATTGTGATTTTCATAGTTCGTCTATCTAGTTGAAAATTATATTCATAATAAAATTGTTGCGATTATTAAAAAATGACATCTAATCAGTGTTTTGCGTAATAAATAAAATAAAATACCGGTATGATGTGTTGCATGAAGTGCATATATAATCAAATGACATGATAACAAATAACATAGTGATTAAAAAATAAATCAGTGTTTTGTGTAATATAAAAAAAATAAAATACTGGTAAAATGTGTTGCACGAAGTGTTATATCAAATTTTAAAACTTGTATTTAAAATCAGTTTGAAATGTTTTGAGAATAGAACATGTGTGTATTAATAAATAATTATGTGTTATGAGGTTCATAAACTTCATAATAAGCTTTTGCATAGAAGAAAATATTGCTGAGTGACATGCGAGGTTATAAATATACAATATAATTTTCAGTGTTTTGTCTAATAATAAATAAAATATAGTACTGGTATGACATGTTACGTGAAGTGTTTATAATCAAATTTTAAAACTTCTATTAAAAATCAGTTTCAAATGTTTTGAAAATAGCTCGAGTGTGTATTAATAAATAATTATGCGTTATGAGGTTCATACACTTCATAATAAGCTTTGGCATAGAAGAAAATATTGCTGAGTGACACGTGAGGATATATAAATATACAATATAATTTATGATGCCTATTTGAAATATTGGTCTGAGCCTTGATTTAAAAAGCATCTGTCATCTTTAAAAAACTTAGTCGATATCAGTGCTGTGCTGTTGTACATATTTATTCAAGTGCCAATGAAAAGATTATGTCTAATGAACATGGAAGTACTGAAAAGAGCAAAAATAATGTTATTGCGAAAATTTCAAGGAATGAAAGTGCTCAGTAATCTATTTTATGATTTTCTCATGGTAGGAGATGTCAAAATGTTTCAGAGAAGTTTTTAGTACATATTTTTCTATACAAGATTCAGATAATAATAATGTTTAATTCATCAATTGGTTGTGTGTTTAATTTTACAAGATTATGTGTATGATGAAGAAAAATATTATGAAAAAGAAATATGTGGTTACCAAAATAATGAAACGAATTCCAGCTTTAGAATGTGCAATAGAAGTCTAGACGTAAATTTTAGCACAAATTTAATAATGTAATAATAATTTTTCAAAAAAACAAGAGCAAATGGATGCATAAGAGTGTTTTGTGAAATAAAACTTATTATCAGGTGCTGTTACATAATGGTAGTTAACTTGGCAAACTTTGAGCTTCGCATTTTTAGGCTAGAGGATTAAGTGATTTCAGAGAAATAGATGCGAACTAATAGTTTTTAAAAAACTTTGTATCGCCTGCTGCTATGGAAATGGCAGTTGACATGTGAACTCAACTTTTCAGCCAACTTTGAGCTTCGAGTTTTATACAAGCAAGTGAATCAGCTGGTGATACAGAGATTTGAATTGTAATTCTGATAACTTGTACTTTTGTCTTTTATTCCTTGCAATAACTACAAAAAAAATATATTATTGTTATCTTTTTTAACAACTTTAAATTCTCTGTTGAAATACTAATATAAGTTTAATGTTTTTATCCAAACAATCTTGCTCTCAACAACTGTCCAACTCTCTACAAAGAACTTGACGGAAGCTTAAATGTTTTTTTGAAACAATTATATACCCACATAGCATGAAAGCTTACTAGAAACTTCCTGTAAGCTTTCATGAAAGTTTCGTATGCTTTAGGAAAGCTTCCACGAAAGCTTCCTGAAAGTACCTAATGCCTGGGTCAAATTCATGACAAAAAAGCTTCCTCGGAAGATTGCAGGAACTGTTTCAGACACTTTTCACGAAGCTTTCGGAAACTTTCTAGGAACTTTTCAGGAAGCTTCCAAAAAGTTCCTGGAAGCTTCATGTAGGCTGTGGGAATCTTCCAGTAGTCTTCCCCGAACGATTACAGAAAGCTTTAAAAAATACTTCCTACAAGACTTCAGAATCGATTTATGTCAGTTTGAAAATGGAAGCTTCCAGAAAGGTTCCATGAAAGCTTCCCGATAGTACATAATGTCTAGGTCAAATTCATGACGAGAAGCTTCCTTGGAAGATTTCAGGAACTGTGTAAGAATCCTTTCAGGAACCTTTCAGGAACTTAAGGGAGCCTCCGAAAAAATTACTGTACTTTTCATGTAGGATGTAGGAATCTTCCAGGAAACTTTCAGGAATCTTTCGAAAAAGTTACTGAAAGTTTCAAGTAGACTATCGGAATCTTCCAGTAAGCTTTACAGTTAGCTTTCAAATAAGTTACTGGAAGCTTCAGGTAGTCTGTGGGAACCTTCCAGTAAGCTTCTAGGAAGCTTTTTCCAAGTTCTTGAAAGAGTAACTTAAAGCTATAAATATTAGAAATTCTCTATAAGTATTAACAATTCGCACATATTCTTTAGAACTTATTTCTACCTATATTAATCGCCATTTTATAATCGCAGAAAAAATTTCACATAAAACTTTTTGACCTGACCGGGAATCGAACCAACGATCCTTGGGTTACTACGCACGCATGCTATCCGTTACGCTATCGCTCGCTTGAAGGAGTTCGGACATTTTCATCTAAATAAGTTACCCTTTTCACGATTATTTAATTGTTATTATTTTGATTATTTTATTTAAAATATTAATGGATTTCAAAAATTATATATTTAATGTGGTAAATTAAAAAATTATAGTGTCGAAATTATTACTCTGAATAAACATGTTTTTATATTTGGCATTACATTATGTTGATTAAATAATTTTAAAAATTCTAATTGAACGGTTTAAAAAAATTCTTAGTATAGTATTTATATATACGATGGGCCTAATAATTGTGTTTTTCCAAAAACTTGTTTAGAAATTTTTTAATTAAAAAAAAATTGTAATGTCGATAAGTAGGAATCTGCTTTTTGTCATTTTGATGCAATTTTTCAACGAGTATATTTTATGATAGTACGAATAGAATCGCTCAAAAAATTCTGATTATAGTATTTATATATAGGAAGTACGTCAAAATTGTGTTTTTTTAAATGAATGTTTGAAAGTTAATTTATCAAATAATGAAATTGGGTTGATTTTAGACTCCAGGTAGACCATTCAAGTTGAAGATTTGATAAGCTATAATAAAAAAAAAGTTACTGTATATTTTTCATTATATTCCTTTTTTGGCCATGTGCAGTCAAAAATTAACCCAATTTAATTATTTAATAATTTAACTTTCAAACATTCCTTTCGAAGAACACAATTTTCACGTCCTCTCTATACATAAATACTATATTCAGAATTTTCTTAGCGATTCTATTAGTACTATCATGAGATATGGGGATATCTCCAAAACTTTTAATTTTCACGTTACGGCAACTTTTTAGATCTTATTAATAAGAAATATATACTTTCAGCAAAGTAAATAGGTAAAAATAAATGTTTTTTAAATTAAGTTTTGTTCTTCCTAGAAGCTTTATGCTAGTTTCTAAGAGCCTTCAGCGAAGCTTCCAGTGCTCATTTCAGTAATCGTTTATGTAAGCTTGATGGAAGCTTTCTCGTAAAATTTGAGTAACATTTCACCATAGCACTTTTGAAACCTTTCTGTTAGTCTTCCCTAACGGTTTCTGAAAGCTTTCTAAAAAGGTTACTCCGGAATCTAGCCGGAAGCTTCCGTTATAACTTTAGATCAGTGGCTTTATTTATACGTCAGGAACCTTGCTTGAATAGTAGGTAAGCTAGGCCGGTTCTGCGACCCCCCACCACCTCACCCATCCATGACCCCCTCCCCCACCCCACCATTCGTCTATGGGGCAGGACGTCATAAACCTTCTAGAACATTCGGGAGGCAGGACCCGCAGTGACGTCATCGAGCCTTCTCGAAGATTGCACAATAGCCCTCAACGTTTTAAAAATGCACAATTGTGCGACCCTGCAGAAGGTGTCAAATTACGGATAAACAATTTTTATCCCGATTGACGTCATTAAATATTACTAATCGCGGTCACCTCACGGGCAGCCCCCATCCCTCTGCCGAATGTTCGATGATTTATCTTGCGATAACGTCGCATAATGAATAAGCGCGAATGACCCATGAGTTTTTCGACTGCGCGCTGGCCGATCAGAGCTGCTGTATACATCTCTCTCTCTCTCTCTCTCTCTCTCCCTCTCTCTCTCTCTCTCTCTCTCTCTCTCTCTCTCTCTCTCTCTCTCTCTCATGGATCGGGTTGATCGGGGTTGCGATATGCATCGCGGAGCGTACTGTATGGGATGTAAGTAGCATGTAGGTGAGGGATGAAAGTTTGCAGACTGGAGCGCGCAGTCGTCGTGTATTGCATCACGCCGTATTCCGAGAGATGAAATAATGCGCATGCTGTACAACGGAATCTGCTCGAGGGTTTCAAGGTCAGCTGATGGATGAGTATGCAAGGCAGTCTGTTGACGAAATGAGATTGATATGCGCAGACGTTTCGGTAGGGAAAAATAGTTACCGCATGTGGTTACGCTGAAACTTTTAAGGATATTGTATTACCATAAGGTTGTCTCAGTCTTAGCGTGCTTACGCATAATAATCGTATAGCTGTTGACACCTTTCGCATAGCAGCCTTTGAAATTAAATTCCTCTCTCAATATATCTTCGATACATTGTTTACAAGTATGTCAAAGCGATAGGATAGCCTTTCAAAAGGGAGAGCGCATCTGTATTACAACTGTCTCATACTTTTTCAAAGGGCACCTTCTAGAGAACAAATATATCTGGCAGCCTATGACATTGAATTCCTCTCTCAGTATATCTTCGATAAATTGTTTACTAGTATATCAAAGCGGTAGTATAGCCTTTCAAAAGGAGACCGCATCTGTATTAAAATTATCTCGTATATTTTTTCAAAGGATACAGTCTAGAGAACAAATATATCTGATGGCATATCAAAGGGTATATAATACACTTCTTAGAATTTTACAGCTTGTGTCTTGTAAATACTTTATGTGTTATATATTTCTATAAGGTTCTAGAACAAGATTATCCGAGATTTTTACGTCTTACACACCCTATAAATATGACGTGGCTGCTGCAATTCTTTCAGTATAAAACAGAATCTCCAAGTGATCATTATGTCTGCAATCGACTGTAAGAACGTTGTAAACTTAATGTTGGAAGCCTTTCGTTTCGTCTTATAAAATTAAGGATTATTAATTTGTTAATAAAAATTTTATTTGACAATGTCAATGGGTAGATGGCCCGATAATCACATCTCATGAGGAACTCAAAATTTGATTATTTTTTCGATATCTTGAGCCGTTTACGAGATATAGAATGAAATTGATTTTAGCATGAGTTTATTGCTGAGATTTAAAATAGTTTACTATACATTGAGACGTATAAATGAAATTTTATAACAGTAACAATGTGACAACATATCGAAAGGGTATCAAATTACAGCCTTTTCTTGTCAACAAGTCTTTGGAAAGAATTTTTGCGGTATATCAAAGGGTAAACGCTTTTGTCAACAGTTCGAATGATTTCATGGTATCAAGTTAAAAAAATGTTGTGAAGAAATCTATATGATGAACAAGTGTGTCATATTGTAGAGGTATAACGTTACAGTCATTTCCTGTCAACAACTCCTCTGTAAACATTTTTATGAGTTTGCGGTATAGGGTATAAAGCAGTCTTCATCAACACTTCTTAGAATTTGAATTGAAATAATAATGTCTGGTATGCAAAGGATATCAAATTAAACGGGGATCTTGTAAACAGTTTATGTGAAGGTTCTAGAACGAGATTATCAGAGATTCCAATCAATTTTTGCGTCATACACACCCTATAAATACGACGTTGCTGCTGCTATTCCTTCAGTATAAAGCAGAATCCCTAAGTGATCACTATGTCTGCAAACGACTGTAAGAACATGATAAACAAGTTTATCCTGAGGAAGTTATCGAGTGGATTAAACTTGCAAATAAGAATTTAAGACTCTTGAGGTTTCTTTTGCGTAAAAATGCAACAAGTGTCGCTGAAAAACAAAAATTTATATCCACTATTGGTCTACTCAAAGGTGTACAAGACAGACTAAAGTGTTTATTAAAGAGTGGTGCGGGTTTGCGTCAAAGACGTAGTGATAGAGTAAGATGGCAAGATGCGAAGTGTGCCTTTAATGAACGGCTTCGATCTAGAGTCATTACAAACATAAAAAAAACTTGGATATTACTGCATTCATGAAAGATGTTGCAGCCTTGTTTAAATCTAGAATAAATAATGCTTTAAAAAAGGAAAAGGCTCTTAAAGTGTATACTGTGTTATCAGCTGAATATGTCATAAAAAAAGCTGACGAAGAGACAGTAGAAATCAAGTATTTCAATACCAAGACTGAATCGATTTTACCAACAACAGATTTGAAACAGTGGTTCACCGATAATGTACGCAACAGCCCAGTCAGAGAGACATGGAGGAATTTCAAGAGAGAGACTCTGACTGGACACTTCGTGAAATTCTTAAATCTGTGAATATCAACAAGTATAATCCGATGCAAGGTAGCTCATACGTTAGTCTACCCCCACAAATACAAGCAAAACATGCATGTGTTAATGTACACAATTTTGACGATGAATGTTTCAAGTGGGCTATACTATCAGCTTTACATCCTGTACACCATAATGCAAATGCTAGCAGAGTATCATCGTACAAAGCCTATGAAAATGACTTGAATTTTAGGGGAATCGGCTTTCCTATCAGACCAAAACAAATTCCAAAATTTTAAAAACAAAATAATATATCTATTAATGTTTATATATTGAAAAAGTGTAATGGGAAATTGACAGTTACAACACTTCACATTACATCGTGTAAAAAAGAAATCCATGTTAATCTTCTTCTAATACAAAATAATTATGTAGATGAGGAGGAGGAAGATAATTCAGTTATATCCCACAACTTTCAAAACGAAATCATAAACAGTTTATTTGTGACAGATGTCTACATTACTTTAGAGATAGCTCTAAATTAGAATATTATGAACAAGATTGTAAACAAATTAACAAATGTAGAGTAAATCTACCAATAGCAAGAGATCAAATTTTAAAATTTTAAAATTATAATAATAAAAAGAAATTACCATTTGTCATTTATGCATATTTTGAGTGTCTCTTGAAACCTATACAAGATGGAAACGCCTATCAAAAGCATGAGGCATTCAGTGTGGGATATTACTTAAAATGTAGCTATGATATTTCTTTATCATATTATCGTAGCTATAGAGGACCAAATCCTGCTGAATGGTTTGCAAAGGAATTGCAAGATTTAGCTGAGAATGTAGAAACTGCATTCAAATGTGCATTACCAATGGAACCATTAACTTTGGAGCAAGAACATGCTTTTCAAAATACAAAAATTTGTCACATATGTGGAGAACTCTTAGGTGAGAAGCGTCTTCGAGATCATTGTCATCTCACTGGAAGGTAAAATTTTATATATATATCGCACGCACACACAAATAAACACTTTACAGTCAATGCGTATTTTATGTTTCAGATATCGAGGTGCTGCTCACGAAGATTGTAATGTAAATTATAAAGATTCACGCAGCATTCCAGTTATTTTTCACAATTTAACAGGCTATGATTCTCACTTTCTCATTAAAGATATTTCTCAAAGCTTCCCCGGACGAGTAGATTTGTTACCTTTAAACAAAGAGCGCTTCATCTCATTCACGAAACACATTGATGGTAGTGATATTAACTTTAGATTTATTGATTCCTTTCGATTCATGGCTTTATCATTGGACAAACTGTCATCTTATCTTGACGAACTTGATATTTTTCGACAAGAGTTTTCTCAAGATGAACCGCTAATCGAAAAGAAATTTCAATTACTCAAACGAAAAGGAGTATTTCCTTATGATTATCTAGACTGAAGAAAAACTTAATGTTTCAAAACTATCATTGAAAGATGAATTCTATAGTAAATTGAATATCTGTCACATATCAGATGAGGATTACGAATATGCAAAAAATGTTTGGACAACATTTAATATATCAAATTTAGGCGAATATTCAGATTTATACTTAAAACAGATGTATTACTCTTAGCGGAAGTATTCGAAAATTTTCGCAATAGCCGTCTTAAAGCTTATGGTTTGGATCAAGCACACTATTATACAACTCCAGGTCTAACTTGGGATACCATGCTCAAGTATACCAAAATACAGCTTGAGTTGCTCACTGATATTGATCAAGTTATGTTCATTGAGCGTGGAATACGAGGTGGAATAAGTCAGTGTTCGAATCGTTATGCCCGAGCCTATAACATATCTGGGTAGTGACTATGATGCAGAAAAGGAGTCCAAATATCTCATGTATTTCGATGTAAACAATCTTTACGGCTGGGCTATGCAACAGTCATTACCATATGGTGACTTTCAATGGATTGAAGATGTAGAGCATATAAATTTTAATATTCCAGATAATGGAAGTCGATTTGGAATATCCAGAAAATTTACATGATACGCACAAAGACTTACCATTTTGTCCGGAACATAAAAAACCACCAGGCTCCTCACAAGCTAAATTGCTTACAACTGTTGAATCAAAATCGCGATACGTACTTCATTATCGTAACTTAAAGCAAGCTTTAGCCAATGAATTAAAACTAACGAAAATTCATAGAGTTTTAAAATTTAATCAAAGACCTTGGCTCAAAGAATATATCGATTTAAATAGTAAAATGAGACAAGCAGATAAAAATGGCTTCGAGAAAAATCTTTACAATCTAATGAATAATGCCGTTTTTTGTAAGACTATGGAAAATGTTCGAAAAAGGGTCAATGTTAAATTACTGACCAAATGGAAAGGTCGATATGGAGCAGAAGCACTTATTGCACGACCAGAATTCCATTGCCGTACAATCATTGATGAAAACCTAGTTCTCATAGAATTAGAGAAGACTGAAGTATACACGAATAAGCCAATTTATGTAGGTCTTTGTGTATTGGATTTATCAAAGACTTTAGTATATGATTTTCACTACAACTACATGAAAAAGCAATTCGGAGATCGCTGCAAACTGTTATATACTGATACTGATAGTTTAATATATGAAATAAATGATGAAGATATATATAAAGTGATAAAACGTGACATTTCAAATTTTGATAATTCTGACACCCAGTTGATAACATTTTTGGAATTCCTCAAGTCAATAAGAAAGTTGTAGGTCTAATGAAAGATGAATGTAATGGTCAAATTATGACTGAATTTGTTGGATTGATAGTAAAATGTACAGCATTTGTGTAAATGAGCAAGATCATGTTAAAAACCGCTGCCAATTCATTGGCACGTAGCTTCCTCAAACTTAATTTACTGATTCCTTTAATTCATTTTTAATTCCAATATTTAAAATTTAATACTTCAGAAAGACAGAAATAACAAAACTCCAACATAATTTATTCAAATTTTTATAGATTATACATTTCCACAAAATTTCACATACATAAAATATATATCACAATTGCCTATAAATTTGCAACTGATACTTAGAGCTCTATGTATTTGAATGCAATTTATAGCATTCGAAACATAATTAATTTACCTATATTTTCGAAAAAAAATTAATTTTCTAGCTATCACGGTTCTTTTGTTATTAACAGAAATGTAAAAATTAAAAAATTTAAAAAAAATGAGTTTTGGATGTTCAACTATTACGATAGTAAAATTGTCTTATTCGCTTCAAAATTCATTGTACAGGTATATTATTGATAGTTCTCGGCAGAGTTTTTTTGGCAAAATGATTGGTTCATAATTTTCACAGATATAATAAATTAAAATTATCGTTTTATAAATTAAATTAAATTTAATTATAAACTAAATTAAAAAAAATTATAAATTAAAAAAGTAGTCTTTTATTGCATTTTAATTAAATATTCTAATTCAATTTGATAATTTGAATATAATAATAATATAATAATCCATTTTTACGTGAGAGCCAAAACAATTAATTGCGCTCACGTAAATTCGATATTTCTTTCGAAACTATCGTCAATCTTGATCCGTTTTGTTATTTCGTTTTATTATAGTTAATGTAACGCGGAACGCGCGTACTCGTGGCTATGAAATTACGTGTGTGATTGGCCAGTCCGATGGTAGGCGCACACCACCATTGCACGTCCACCCTTAATGGTGTCTTTACTGCGTGCGCTATCGCGATAATAGACCGCGGTCTTGCATTTATAAAGTCTCGCGACTAGCGAGTTTGGTGTCTCGTGTGCGGAGTATTAATCTACCGTATAGCATGTGTTGATGGACCCAAGAAGCAGACGTTGCTATCTAAGATGACAGTTTAATCGGATGACTGAAGGATAACAGTAATGGATTGCTGCGTTAGATACGTATACTCCTTTAATTCGTCTTATGAATATGAAACCTTTTGATCCTTTGTGGTTGTGTTGGTTTCCGTTTGTTACAGATGTTCAATGGTAGAGATGTACCCATTCTGCACCACTACCACTGAGTATGAAATTGGTAGATGTCGGACAACAAATTTATTTTCGTGTTACGTTAAACATTGAACGTGTTATATTGAATGCGTTATGTGGAAAGGCTGTTATAATGTGAGGGGATGTATTTTAAAAAATTTGATAAAGACAGATTTTTGTTTTCATTTTTCAATTTTTCAAGTTTTACATTTTTGTTAATAATAAAAAACCGCGATAACTAAAAAATTGTTCTTTTTAGAAAATATAAATATTTTAATTCTCTTTCAAATGCTACCCATCCCATTCAGATACACAGAGCCATCCTCAAGAAATAGATTTTCAAAATGTCTAGAAAAATTTTAACCTCAAATACCTCTGAAATTTATGAACCAATCACTTTGCCAAAAGAACTCATCCGAGAACTATCAATAATATACCTCTACAATGAATTTTGAAGCGAATAAGACAATTTTACTCTTGTAATAGTTGAACATATAAAACTCATTTTTTTTCATTTTTCAATTTTTACGTTTTTGTTAATAATAAAAGAACCGTGATAGCTAGAACATTAATTTTTTTAGAAAATATAGTTAATTTAATTCTCTTTCGAATACGACCCACCCCATTTAGATACATAGAGCCGTTCTCGAGAAATAACGATTTAAAAAAAAATTGAAAAAAATTTTAACCTCAAATATCTTCGAAATTTATGGATCAATCCTTTTGCCCAAAGAACTCACTCGATTGGTATACAAAATCTACCCCTACAAAGAATTTCAAAGTGATTAAGCCAATTTTACTATAGTTATTGAACGACAAAAAAAAATCACTTTTTTTTATAAATTATTTTTTTTCTCAAAAAATAATGAATAAAAAAAGCTAAAAATTTAGTAAGTTATAGTACTTAATATTCTTTATAACCAAAAAAATATTCATGTTAATATCTTTTATTAATTTCGAAATATAACCTATTTACAAAAAATTACGTTTTCATCAATAACTTATGACGAAATATAGCTACCGACTTTTTTTTTTTTAAATTGTAGATAATTTTATCCTACATACAGAGAATTCTTGATATATAAACAATATTTGTTCTAAATATTAAAAAACTCGAAAAAAAAATTTTGAAAATTAAAAAATGGCTATAAAAAAAAAATTAAATTTTACAAAAATAGAATATTGACCCCAATTGTGGAAGCAAAATCTAAAAAAATGATCACTCTCCCGTCAAAATCGGTCGAGTAGATCATGAGATATCAGCGTATATGGACATACATACACACACACACACATCCGAACGGACATTTTCTAAAAATAGTGTATTTCGATTCCAAATTTGCTAAATAACATTTCTAACACATTATCTCATAAACTTTTTTTTTTTACTATCACAAACCTTCCTCTATGAGGAAGCAAAAGTTAAAGGTGTTAAAACTGGAGTTGTTGATAGAACCATTACTTTTGATGACTATGTTGATTGTCTATTAAATTTGTCAACACAACACAGAGAGCAGTGTGTAATACAATCTAAAGCATACGTAGTACAAACTGTAAAACAAAAAAGTTAGCTTTAAGTCCCTATGATGATAAGCGACACTTAATACCAGGGGAAACAGATACTTTACCTTGGGGGTATTATAAAACTATTGAAATTAATGATGATTGATTGTAAATGTAGGTTTATAAATAAAAGAATTTATCTTATATATATACATCACATGTTTATTTATTTAACCTTTACATACCTGATTTGCTTATCCAACTATTGTGTGGGTTATCAAGCCCTAACCATTTAACATAAATCTTATTTCCACTCTTCTTAAGCACCTTCTCCACAAGGTAGACATCTGGATATTTAGCTTTGAGCAGTTCGTGTTTATAGAAACCACCGGTAATGGGTTGATCCGGATAGTCTTTTAGCTTGTAGGTAACTGGATTAGTAGCCATCACTTGATTTATTGTAAAAATTTCTGTTGACCAATTAGGTGTATAACCCTTTTCAAATACTTGCTTTATTTTACTAACTCTTACTATATCTCCATTTTTAATTTTTGGCTTTTTCACTATTTTCGCCTGTTGAGCAAACTTCGCAAGTACTCCTGCCTCATTGTCCTTCAATACATGAAATGCAATAACAGTGAATCCCCACACTCATAGGAATACTTAGAATACCATATTGATATTTCACATAAGAATTGCGTTCAATCTGTAGTATACATGCTGCGTAAGTATTTGGTTGTAATTTGATACTCTTTCGGTACGCTATGAAAAAAAAGTTACAAAGCTAGATCATCAAAAGAAATGCGTTATGTATGCAAACCGGTAGAAAGAATTAATGGTAATCTAATTCGCACGAGTCAGAATGCATGCTACGTAAATCTGATGACGGCATTCGATACCCTTTGAGTATACCGCTTTCGGAATTCTGACTTAATTTTATGAGACAAAGGAAACGGTCCACAAGGAGATTGTGATTGAAATAATTCCAAGTTCAAGAATCGTAGCTACAAGAAAATATCTGATTTTTGCTCATATCTCGTAAACGGCTCAAGATATCGAAAAAATAATGAAATTTTTGGTTCCTTATGAGACGTAATTATCGGACCATCTACCCATTGACATTGTCAAATAAAATTTTTATTAACAAATTAATAATCCTAAATTTTATAAAACGAAACGAAAGAGAGTGGATAAGGAGAGTGCAATTGAAATACTCTCCAGTTCCAAGAATCGCGCAGTGCGAATATCGGAACAAAGAGGAGGTGCGATAGATAAAGCATTGCATATACGGGGCATCAATATACGATAAACTCATGCTAAAATCCATTTCATTCTACACGGTGACCCATCTTAATCGCCGCACCCGGATTTCTCGGAACCTAAGCCAGATAGAGAAAAATTTCAGACAAAAGTTATAGGGGACAAAGGAGGCCACACAACGGCGCTAACGTCTTTGACCTTGAACTTGACCTTTGAGGTTATTTCAAGGTCAAAGTTATTTTTTCATATGGAAATACCTAGTTTTGACCCCGGATTCGGAAAGAGCGGGAAATTTTACGTTCAAAATCATATTGAGAAATTTTTTCCAAGGTCATTTCAAGGTCAAATCTAGGTCAAACTCAGAAACGTCCGTTTAAAATCGTTTTTTTCCATGAACCACAGGCTAAGCTGGTTCAAATTGATCGTAGGCTTAATAGAGCCCAAACCCCACACACCCCAAACCGACACACCCAAAACTTACTCAAACTCGCACATACACTTCATGCCCTCACATGCTGAACTGTTACACCCCGGTCCCACAACCATACCCCACACCCCCCAGGCCCACACATCCCTACCCCACACATGCTAATCCCATACACCCCAAACCCACACATCCTGAACCTTGAAAATTTTTTCTCACGGGCAAAATGATTTTTTAACGGAAACTTTAAGATCGTTGAAGCTTCTGTTATAAATGTATTAATCTTACTTTTTGCGCTACCCAGAAACAACGACGCGGACGTAGTAAGGATTGTTTCCTTTGGGGTGCTTAATTAAAGTGAGTCCCCTTGCCTCTCACTGTTCGCGGTGATTGATTAAAGTGAGTCCCCATGCCTCCCACTGTTCTGGGTGCTTGATTATAGTGAGTCCCCTTGCCTCTCACTGTTCGGGGTGCTTGATTACAGTGAGTTCCCTCGCCTCTCATTAATGTAAATAAATTTTTATTTAACCTCGAAGCAAGTGTTCGAAAGTATGACCATTTGCTTCAAGGCACATAGTCTAATGCCTTTGAAAATGGCGAACTGTGTTCTGGAAAGTTTGTCTCGGAATGGCAGCACATGCTCGACGAATCCTATCCTGCATATCTGCTCTTGTAGTGGGCTGTAGCTCAAAAATAGCATTATTCAAATACCCCCATAAACAAAAGTCTGATGGTGAAGTATGGGATGAAGAAGCAAACCATTTCACCGGACCTCCTCAACCAATCCATCTAATTCTAAAGTGTTTAAATAAATGCTGTTATTATGAGCGTGAAATGTGGTGCTCCACTATCCTGTTAGAACCTGAAAAATAAATTTAAAAGAACCATTGACGGAACCTATTTTCTTCGTAGATGAGCTTTTAATGATTTACATAAAACAAAAAAATAAAAGGAAGTTTTAGTTTTGTTTGCAATTAAAATAAGAAATAATGCTTTATTGAATTGAATACCTTTAATGTTTTAACGATTATTTTATTTTAAAATTTAAAATTAAAAAATTGTGACAAACGAAGTATTTATGGCAATTACAGTTAGCTATTTAAAGCTACCGTAATTTTCCAACGTTTTTCCTTTTTAGGCGCGACCGTATACGGGCGAGCCTTATAATTATAAATATTTTTGATACCATTTTACTATTTAAATTTAATAATAATTAACAGCTGGCTCTGAAATGGCTGACTATCCGCCCAACGAGATCGTTGATATGATTTTGGTATTAGGAGCAAGCCAAAATAATTATCGTGGTGCGGCAAGACTTTATGCTGAACGCTATCCTGACAGACGACATCCTGACGATAGAGCTATCAGACGTTTAACTCAAAGAGCTCGTGGTGGACACATGGTTCGCCAACGTAGGCGCCATGAGTATGATGAAAATAATAATCGAGTTGTAACTATCCTTGCAATAATTCATCTTGACCCACACATTAGCGGTCGTCGAGCCGAAGGGGAAATTGGTATTCCAAGAAATACTTTTTTAAGAATTATGAAGGTACTTCAACATCACGCGTATCATATTACTTTGGTTCAAGAGCTACAGTTTCAGCATTTCTAACAGCATATTGTGTTTTGCTAATGGGCTTTACAAATGATAGAAAATTTTTTTTTGATGAGGCACAATTTCAAAGTGATGGGGAACTGAATAGGCATAATTGCCATTATTGGTCTGATGTGAATCCTCATTGGGTCAGAACTGTAAACCATCAAAGACGTTGGAGTATTATGGTATGGTGCGGGATTATCAATGGATATTTGACTGGCCCTTATTTTTTTGAAGCAAATGTAAATCAACATACCTATTTGACGCTAATAAGAGATGAACTACCTGGATTGATGGAAGATGTTGATTTAGAACCGCAACGAAGAATGTGGCTCCAGCAGGACGGCGCCGCACCACATTTCGCTCGAATTATAAGGGCTTTTTTGAATGAGCACTATGGTAACAGATGGATTGGTCGAGGAGGTCCGGTTAACTGGCCTGCTTGCTCACCAGATTTCTATTTATGGGGGTATTTAAAAAATGCTGTTTTTGAGCAACAACCCACTACAAGAGCAGATATGCAGGATAGGATTCGTCGAGCATGCGCTGTTATTCCGAGACAAACTTTGCAGAACACAGTTCGCCATTTTCAAAGTCGTTTGACTATGTGTCTTGAAGCAAATGCTCGTCACTTCGAACACTTGCTTCGAGGTTAAATAAATATTTATTTACATTAGTGAGAGGCGACGGGACGCACTATAATCAATCACCCCGAACAGTGAGAGGCAAGGGGACTCACTATAATCATGCACCCCGACCAGTGAGAGGCAAGGGGACTCACTTTAATTAAGCACCCCAAAGGAAACAATCCTTACTACGTCCACGTCGTTGTTTCTGGGTAGCGCAACAAGTAAGGTTAATACATTTATAACAGAAGTTTCAACGATCTTAAAGTTTCCGTTAAAAAATCATTTTGCCCTTGAGAAAAATTTTTCAGGGTTCAGGATGTGTGGGTTTGGGGACTAGCATGCGTGGGGTAGGGATGGGTAGGACTGGGGGTGTGGAGTATGGTTGTGGGACCGGGGTGTAACAGTTCAGCATGTGAGGGCATGAAGTGTATGGGGTTAGGATGTGCGAGTTTGAGTTTTGTTTACTAGGATGTGTAAGTTTTGGGTGTGTGGGTTCCTCTATTAAGCCTACGATCAATTTGAACCAGCTTAGCCTGTCGTTCATGGAAAAAAACGATTTTAAACGGACTTTTCTGAGTTTGACCTAGATTTGACCTTGAAATGACCTTGGAAAAAATTTCTCAATATGATTTTGAACGTAAAATTTCCCGCTCTTTCCGAATCAGGGGTCAAGACTAGGTGTTTCCATCTGAGAAAACCACTTTGACCTTGAAATAACCTCAAAGGTCAAGTTCAAGGTCAAAGGCGTTAGCGCCATTATGTGGCCCCCTTTGTCCTCTATAACTTTTGTCGGAACCATTTTTCTCTATCTGGCTTAGGTTCCGAGAAATCCGGGTGCGGCGATTAAAATGGGTCACCGTGTATATCTCGTAAACGGCTCAAGATATCGAAAAAATAATCAAATTTTGGGTTCCTCATGACACGTGATTATCGGGCCATCTACTCATTGACATTGTCAAATAAAATTTTTATTAACAAATTAATAATCCTTAATTTTATAAGACGAAGCGAAAGGCTTCCCACATTAAGTTTACACCGTTCTTACAGTCGATTGCAGACATAATGATCACTTGGAGATTCTGTCTTATACTGAAAGAATTGCAGCGGCCACGTCATATTTATAGGGTGTGTAAGACGTAAAAATCTCGGATAATCTCGTTCTAGAACCTTATAGAAATATATAACACATAAAGTATTTACAAGACACAAGCTGTAAAATTCTAAGAAGTGTATTATACCCTTTGATATGCCGTCAGATATATTTGTTCTCTAGACGGTATCCTTTGATAAAGTATACGAGATAATTTTAATACAGATGCGGTCTCCTTTTGAAAGGCTGTACTACCGCTTTGATATACTTGTAAACAATTTATCGAAGATATACTGAGAGAGGAATTCAATGTCATAGGCTGCCAGATATATTTGTTCTCTAGTCGGTACCCTTTGAAAAAGTATGAGACAATTGTAATACAGATGCGGTCTCCCTTTTAATTTGAGAAATTTAATCTCAAAGGCTGCTACGCAAAAGGTGTCAACAGCTATACGCTTATTATGCGTAAGCACGCTAAGCTGTGAGAGCATAGGGAGTAGGTTGCATGGATCATGATGCGTACCTCACACTGCACTCTCGCACAAGGTGTTTATTAGAAGATATGAGACAACCTTATGGTAATACAATATCCTTAAAAGTTTCAGCGTAAACACATGCGGTGACTATTTTTCCCTACTAAAACGTCTGCGCATATCAATCTCATTTCGTCAACAGACTGCCTTGCATACTCACCCATCAGCTGACCTTGAAACCGTCGAGCAGATTCCGTTGTACAGCATGCGCATTATTTCATCTCTCGAAATACGGCGTCATGCAATGCGCGACGACCGCGCGCTCCAGTCTGCAAACTTTCATCCCTCACCTACATGCTACTTACATCTCATACAGTACGCTCCGTGATGCACACCGCAACCCCGATCAACCCGATCCATGAGACAGAGATAGATAGATAGATAGAGAGATAAACTTTATTTGCTATCTCGGCAAAAAATATAAAATACATAACCAGTGTACATTGTTGATAACTACAAAATTAAATATAAAAATATAAAAAATATAAAAAACAATCGAATAAAATACATAATATATAAAAGCATAAATATGATTCATTTGCAAAGTTCACAAAATTAATAAAAAAGAATTATAATAAAAAAAAAAATTTAAGACGCTATAATACAATACCGACATAGTCGTAGTCAGACCAAGGCTAACATTACATTTTATACAAAGAAATAGGTTAATATAATTTACTGTTACCAGGGACCCGTTTTATTTTTAATTTTTAATTTATAATTTTTATTTGTAATTTTTAATTTTTAACTTTTAATTTTATTGCACTAACCCTAAATATCACAGTTTTTATATTCCTAAAGTATTATCACAGTATGAGGCCAATCGGCCGAGTCAAGTTTGACATTATATTTAAGGTCGGCTTCTTCAGATCCTCGCACTGTTGGCTCCCTGAACCCACGAGATGGAGGGCTAAGGATCACAGTCAAGAAGGTACTGGCGCACTGCCCTCTTAAATGACCAAAATGATGGTAAATGACGTAGGGAGGGAGGGAGAGAGTTCCAGAGCATGACACTCTGAGTTAGAAACGCCCTATCACCCGTTTTGTAATTCAAGCCGGGGGTCTTAAGCTCTGGCTCCACACCCCTGCTGGTAGGCCTAGGCTTGTTCACCTCGAAAAAGGCAGGTAAATAACTCGGCTCACGCAGACGTAGTATTTTATACATTAATAGTGCTGCAAAGTAAAATCTGCGCGAGTCCGTTCGGAGCCAGCCCAGGCGTTTCCTGTCAGGGGTTATGTGTTGATCCCTCCTAGCCCCAGTTATATACCTCACACGTGCATTGCTCAGTCGTTGCACTTTCTCTCGCTATTCGTCCGATGCATCAATGTATACCAACTGTACAGTAGTCCAAGTGTGGTTGGATTAACGACTCAACTAATCTTATGCGGAGGGTCCGGTGGTACATGCCCTTATAAACCGCAAACTATACAAGGCTTTATTGACTTTCTTTGCAAGTTGTTCAATATGCGGTTTCCATGTTAGCTTACTGTCGAGGGCTACACCGAGACTCACAACTTCGCTACTAAATGGGATGAGCTCACCAGACTGCAAGCCAATACCTCGCAATCTCAAAGAGAGAGAGAGAGAGAGAGAGAGAGAGAGAGAGAGAGAGAGAGAGAGAGAGAGAGAAAGAGAGAGAGAGAGAGAGAGAGAGAGAGAGAGAGAGAGAGAGAGAGAGAGAGAGAGAGAGAGAGAGAGAGAGAGAGAGTTGTATACGGCAGCTCTGATCGGCCAGCGCGCAGTCGAAAAACTCATGGGTCATTCGCGCTTATTCATTATGGGACGTTATCGCATGATAAGTCATCGAAAATTCGGCAGAGGGATGGGGGCTGCCCGTGAGGCGACCGCGATTAGTAATATTTAATGACGTCAATCGGGATAAAAATTATTTATCCGTAATTTGACACCTTCTGCAGGGTCGTACAATTGCGCATTTTTAAAACGTTGAGGGCTATTGTGTAATCTTCGAGAAGACTCGATAACGTCACTGCGGGGCCTGCCACTCGAATGTTCTAGAAAGTTTGTGACGTCCTGCCCCACAGTCGAGAGGTTGGGGGGGGGGGCCGTGAATGGGTGAGGTCGTGGGGGGTTGTAGAACCGGCCTAGCTTACCAACTTTGAATACTTTCTAGAATCTTCCATGAAAGCTTTCCTCAAGTTTTAACTGGAATATATTTCAAAAGCTTCACGTAATCATCATATGTAATTTAACTTTTATTCTTCCTAGAAGCTTTATGCTAGCTTCCAAGAGCCTTCCGCGAAGCTTCCAGTGCTCATTTCAGTAATCGTTTATGTAAGCTTCGTGGAAGCTTGCTCGTAAGTATTGAGTAACATTTCCCCGTAGCACTATTGGAACCTTTCTGTTAGACTTTCCTAACGCTTTCTGGAAGCTCCCTAAAAAGGTTACTCCGGAATCTAGCCGGAAGCTTCCGTTATAATTTTAGACCAGTGGCTTTATTTATATGTCAGGAACCTTGCTTGAATACTTCGTAGAATCTTCCATGAATGCTTTCCTCAAATTTTAATTAGAACTTCCAGAGGAAGCTTCGTGGAATATATTTCAAAATCTTCACGTAATCTTTATATGTAATTTAACTTTTATTCTTCCTAGAAGCTTTATGTTAGCTTCCAAGAGCCTTCCGCGAAGCTTCCAGTACTCATTTCAGTAATCGTTTATGTAAGCTTCGTGGAAGCTTACTCGTAAGTATTGAGTAACATTTCACCGTAGCACTTTTGGAACCTTTCTGTTAGACTTTCCTCACGCGTTCTGGAAGCTCCCTAAAAAGGTTACTCCGGAATCTAGCCGGAAGCTTCCGTTATAACTTTAGGCCAGTGGCTTTATTTATATGTCAGGAACCTTGCTTGAATACTTCCTAGAATCTTCTATGAAAGCTTTTCTCAAGGTTTAATTGGAACTTCCAGAGGAAGCTTTCTGGAATGTATTTAAAAAGCTTCCCGTAATCTTTATATGTAATTTAACTTTTGTTCTTCTTAGAAGCTTTATGTTAGCTTCCAAGAGCCTTCCGCGAAAGCTTCTGGTACTCATTTTCGATAATCTTCTATGTAAGCTCTTTGGAAGTTTCCGTAGAGCTTCCATGTAATATTTCATAGTTAAGTATTTGAACCTTTTTCTGTTTCCTTCCTGGAATCTTTCTGGAAGCTTACTTAGAAATCTTCCAATGTAACCTTCCTGAAAGTTTTAGTTAGCTTCCTGGAAGCTTCCATTAATCTTCCACTGTAAGCTTCCTTGGAACTTTCTTCCGGAACCTTTCATGCTATGTGGGTAATAAACACTTTTAAAAAATATTTTTTAAACTATTTTCTATAATTCCTATAAAAATATTTTCTATTTCTCACAAAACTGATTTTTGCTATTTAAATTATCTCTTTATCTCTTTACAATATTTGTTTGTATGTATTTGCTATGAAAATGTTTTCTTTTTCTTACGAAAATCATTTTTCTTATCTGTAGTATTACTAATTAAATTAAAGTCGTACTTTCAATAACAGAATCATTTCTGTAAATTATTCATTATTATATTTTCTCTACAAAATATCTCCAAAAATGGTCCATCACTACATCTTTTAAAAAATCCTTTAATAAATTATTTTACAAAACTTCTACAATCCTTTAGTAGTATATTACGTACCAAGGGAGAAAACCACTTGGACAGTCCACAGCTCGTGTAAATTGCCACCCAAGCCGAAGGCAAACACGAGCTGTGGGCTGGCCAATTTTACTCCTGTGGAGCGTATACTATTTTTTTGCCTATCGAGGTCGAAAATACAACCTTCGCGATCGGGCGCCGGGAGCGAAAGTGATACTTTCGGACAGCTAGGCAAAAAAAAATTTTGCAAGCAACGAGAAATTCTTTTCCAAAACCTTTACAATCACTTTACAAAAACTTTTACAAACGATAAGAATTTTTTCGGAAACCATAGGAATTATTTTCCGAAACCTATACAATATCCTAAAAAATTATTTACGTTTTATTTTATGAAAAGGAATTCTACAAATCAATAATAAATTTTTGCGTTCTAAAGTCGAACTAGATTTCTTTCACGCGGATACTGAAAGTCAAACCCAAAAAAGTTGTGAAATCAATTAAAGTGTAGTTTTATACTTAACAAACATTATTTATAATGTACTCTTACTCTTAAGAAGTTGTGAAATCTCTCTAAAAAATTAATTGTTTACAAAAGTAAAAACTTATTATAGGCAAGAATAAGTTTGGTTAGTATTCCATGTAGTTTTATACTTAACAAACATTATTTATAATGTACTTTTACTCTTAATTAAAAAGTTGTGAAATCTCGATCTCTAAAAAATTTTTTTACAAAAGTAAAAACTAATTTAAAACTTTTGTGAATAACAATACTACCATTTAATAATGATATTAAAAATATACCTTAATGAACTCTCATAACGTTATCACACAATCTAATTATTATTTTCTCTTAAAAAGTTGTGAAATCTATCTCAAAAAACATTTTACAAAAGTTTAAACTAAGGCAAGTAGGGGAAGGCGGGGCATGACGTGTCAGGTAGGTAAGTTTGGCACCCTCATATTTTTAATATTAATGAATGCAAAAAATGTAATTTTTACGTAAACCTAATTAGATATGCTTTTAGAATTTTCCTCTATACTTTTGAGATTATAGATAATGTTTAACGTTTAATTTAATAAGATTGAAAATCGGTGCTTAGAAACAAGGTTGACTTCATTTTTAAGTCGCTTGGAGCAACGAGAAAATGATTTTTTTTCTAAATGAGACCAAACCTATTTGATAGTTTCAACTTTTATCTTTCAAGCCCTGTTTTTTTTATTTTCAGAAAATCTTTATAAATAATATAATTAAAAAATGAAAATGGTATTAAAATGGGGCATGACGTGGCACCCTGGCGGGGCACGCGTGGCACACTCGGGCGTATCAGTGCGCCGCGGCGGCCGCCGAGCGAAGTGATGTAATCTACAAACCAAAAACCGAGCAAGATGGGTTAACAACTACGCAGTGCAATAATTTAGTTTTAACTAGTTTTTATTTTCAATTATTAGATTAATAAGTAAATAACGATTATTTCGACTGCGTATTAAGTTATAGAGTAGAAAAAACAATGGTAAGGAAGGAATCAATTGTAGATACTCAAACTGCCTTTTTCAATGGTCAGGTAGTTCAAATAAGCTACATAAATGAAAATGATGCAAAATCTTTAAATTTAAACTTATTGTTATAATAATGATAATTTGTTAATCAAACAAAAGTATTATGTTGTGATCATATTTTATAAGAAGGAATTTATAATATAAAATCATTTATTAAAATGTAATAATTTATTTTAAAATAAAAATTGTTATGTCCCTTAATAAAAATAAAATTTTAAATTTTCAATAGACTGATTAATTATTTGATTTTTGAAAATTTTATTATGGCATAATTATTAAAGTATTAATTACTAGAAAAAAGAATTGAAAAATACCTATAGTAAAATATTAAATTTGACCGTGCCATGCGTGCCCCGTCGAGTGCCACAATCCACCCACCGGTGGGGCACGTAGAGCATTTTTTCAGAATTTCTTTTCTATATTTTATCAATAATTAAAAGAAAATGAAAAAAAAAGTTATAGTTTATTTTATTTTATTTTTTTCTGGTCTAATTATTCCGTTTTTGTACATTTTGAAATAATACACGGTTTAGTTGTTATTTTTAATCAAAGTTAGGGTGTCACATGTGCCCCGCCCTCTCCTACTAGTCTTTCGCTCATCCTCCCTCTCTCTCCCTCCTTCTCTTTCTCCACCTGTCTCTCTCGCCCTCTCTCTCTCTCTCTCTCTCTCTCTTCCCGTCTTTCCCTCTCCTCTCTATCACCCTCTCTCCCTCTCTCTCTCTCAACATCCGTGAAACTGAGTACCAAAAACTTTAATGAGGGCTTCAATGTTTTTTTAAAACAATCAACACGTTTTTTAAAAGCTAATTTTTTAAGTACGTTCTAACAACACAATTTCTCTAGTCCTTTTAATTCTTCTAGTCTCGTATATTCAATAAGCACTCTTTACAAATGGGAATAATTTTTTTCATGACTGTACAAATAATAATATTGTTAATATAAAACTTTCTATTAAAGTATAAAATAAGGCAAGTATAGACATTTTTTCTACACAATCTATAAAAAAACAACCCAATTTGTCTAGACCTTTTATATATTCGAATCTCATCTATTCAATAAGCACTCTCTACAAATGGTAATCATTTTTTTCATGATTGTACCAATAATAATAATATTGTTATAAAACTTTCTGCGAAAGTATAAAATAAGGCAAGTATAGACGTTTTTTCTGTATAATATCTATAAAATAATAATATTTATGATTTTGTAAAAGAAATCAAATAAATACCAGTGAAAAAGTCGTTTACTTCTTTGAGTCATTGTATGCTGAACAAATTATATGTAGGTAAGTACATTCAAATTATTCACTGCAAATCAAAAAAACGAAAGTTGTGAAATCAATTATCAATAGTCAAGTAATGCAAACAACTCTCGGAAACTACTGTATGACTATGTTCTCAGAAATGTATTCAAATTTGATCATCTTTCTATACAAATTAAACACAAGAAAGTACTGAAATAATATAAAACTTTCTGCGAAAGTATAAAATAAGGCAAGTATAGACGTTTTTTCTGTATAATATCTATAAAATAATAATATTTATGCTTTTGTAAAAGAAATCAAATAAATACCAGTGAAAAAGTCGTTTACTTCTTTGAGTCATTGTATGCTGAACAAATTATATGTAGGTAAGTGCATTCAAATTGTTTACTGCAAATCAAACAAATGAAAGTTGTGAAATCAATTATCGATAGTCAAGTAATGCAAACATCTCTCGGAAACAACTGTTCCATACTGTTTTCAGAAATGTATTCAAATTTGTTCATCCTTCTATACAAATTAAACACAAGAAAGTACTGAAATCAATTTATTGTAGTCAAGTACCCACAAGATAACTTGACTGACATAATAGAACTTTTCGTACCTTGCGTGTAAAATTACATTTTATGCCCACGTTGTAACTTCAAAAATATTCAGCCAGTGGGCATAAAGTATTACTTAACGCCTAAGAGGCACATTAGCTCACATACTCCTATATACAAAACTTTATAGAACCTACCCTACCGAAAAGACCCTTGTGTGAACCTAAATGTGTACCCACATGGGTTCTTACAAGAGTTCCCATAAGCGTTTCCCAATGAGTTTCCACGTGGTTTCCCACATGGGAAACCAACTGGCTAATTGACTGGGGATCCCATGTGGGGACCTGTATGGGATCCCCGGAGAGTTGATGAAAATTAGTTTGCACACAATTTATTTAAAGTATGTATTATTTAGTCATGCATTAAATATTGTATAATAATAAATTTTTTGATACCATTTTATGCTTTATTAGATAACAAATTTTTAGTTCCCATTGTAAAAGGGATATCAAAAACAAGGCAAGCCTTGTAATTCGGACTCTTCGTAAAGAGTCATTTGCACGTTTGACTTACACGGTTTACATACTCTCGGCCATCCCGTGTATCCACAGAAAGCACTACCGAAGCGCCACATAACGGACAAATAGCCGAAGCTTCTTTACCGAGAGCCGCCCATCACAAGTTCTCCTTTGTTGCTGCTATGCGGCGCTCCGATAGTGCTTTCTGTGGATACACGGGATGGCTGAGAGTATATAAGCCGTGTAATTCAAACGTGCAAATGACTTTACGAAGAGTCCGAATTACAAGGCTTGCCTTGTTTTTTATATCCCCTTAACAATGGGAACTAAAAATTTGTTATCTAATAAAGCATAAAATGGTATCCGAAAATTTATTATACAATATTTAATGCATTACTAAACAATATATAATTTAAATAAATTGTGTACAAACTAATTTTCATCAACTGTCCGGAGATCCCATACAGGTCCCCACATGGGATCCCCAGTCAATTAGCCAGTTGGTTGTCCATGTGGGAAACCACGTGGGAACTCATTGGGTAACGCTTATGGGAACTCTTGTAAGAACCCATGTGGGTACACATTTGGGTTCACACAAGAGTTTTTTCTGTAGGGTATGCACTTTACCCCCGTGTAGGTAAAAATTATTTTATGACTATTATGCTTTCTTTTCATTTCTAAACTTCATAAGAATTTTTTCAGATATTAACGAAAAGTCAAAGTTTTAAACGTTCTATAATATTACGCATCTTGGGAGAAGACAAGAAAAGTCTAGAGCTGCTCTAGCAGGGGTGGTTCTTCAATCTCCCACACATACTTGGCGGGCCCGACGGTTTGCAGTTCAAGGTGTAGACATGGTCATTTTCATATATAAAGATCAGAATTTCTTCTGTAATAAGTAATTCCTTCTCTAACATAAAATGTATAAATGGGTTGCATTTACATATTAAATACTGATCCATGAATGTATCACTCTGTTTTTAAATAGAAATTGTAAATCCGTGTGAAAATATCATATGAGATCTCATATATGTGAATATCGGACATCAGATCTCATATGAGATTTCATGAGATCCCATAATATATAAAATTGCAGATAACATTATATATAGATGTGTGTGTGTGTGTGTGTGTGTGTTTGTGTGTGTGTGTGTGTGTGTTTGTGTGTGTGTATGTGTGTGGTGGGTGTGTGTGTGTGTGTGTGTGTGTGTGTGTGTGTGTGTGTGTGTGTGTGTGTGTGTGTGTGTGTGTGTGTGTAATCTCATATGAGATCTGATGGCTGAAATACTGACATGAGATCTTATATGATATTTACACGCGGGAAAAAGATATAAAAGAGGTGGTTTATAAAATGGTTAGTAAAATCTAAAGCATTTTTGAGTTGATTTTTTAGTACAATTTATGTGCATTTTTATTTCATTCCTGTTTAAAAACGACGGATACAAGGAAAAATATTTTGGCTAATGTAAGTAAATTATGAGATTCTGCACATATGTAGGGATGATATATTTGAAAAGTATCAATTAAAAATTAGAGTCATTGTAATTATTTATTAATTATAGTGGACTTATATAGGTATAAACATTTTTAATGAATTTATGCAAAAATTTAGAATTCTACATTTACAAAGCCCACCGGTAAACTGCAAACCGTCGGGCCCGCCAAGTATGTGTGAGAGATTGGGGAACCACCCCTGCTAGAGCAGCTCTAGACTTCTCTTGTCTTCTCCCAAGATGCGTAATATTATAGAAAGTTTAAAAGTTTTATATTAACAATATTATTATTTGTACAGTCATGAAAAAAAATTATTCCCATTTGTAAAGAGTGCTTATTGAATAGACGAGACTAGAAGAATTAAAAGGACTAGAGAAATTGTGTTGTTACACAATACATTACATTTTTAGTCCTAAATTCGCTTATGAATTCAAATAACCAAGCACTATGAAAAAAATCTTTCTTCATCAGAAAGCAAAAACTCTGCAAAACAAACTGTTGAAATCACATGGTTATGTATCTCGGCTTATTTGAGATTTTGAGTGGTCAGCTGTGCAACTCTGTTGACACTATGGTATTATAGTTTTATTCCATGGTATAGAAAAGTGAGTATTAATAATATAGTAACTCACGTCAAATTTCGGTATCGGAATGGCCACTTTACTAGAACAGAAGTGCAAAATTGTCAAAACTCAAAAGACGATTCCACTGTGCTTTAAATTCCAGAATATGATTGATATTATTTTTATAATAAACCCTGTATGTAAATTTAATTATTCTTTTTACAATTCTTATACTAATAAGCCGTAAATAAAGTTTTTTTATATTTTAAAACACATACAAGTAAACGTATTCCTATATTATATATATACATATATGAATTATATATATATATATATATATATATATATATATATATATGTGTGTGTTAGTTGTAGAGTGTATACTCTGATTGTATATTAAGAGAGCGGTGATCATAAGATTTTTCACTATTTCATTTGGATTTTGATTGGATAAAATACTTAATTTTTCCTTTAGGGTTGAATGCAGTCTTTCTATGGGTCCATTCGATGTATGTCTGTTTATCGTTGTTTGATGATATTGAATTTTATGTATGCGGCAAAACTCCTTAAATACTGTTGAGTTGAATTCACTTCCGTTGTCTGTCGTAATTTTATCCCGAAAGTTATGGTGTGAGGCAAAGTGTCTCAATTTGTTTATCATGGTCGTGGCATTTCCATCTGGTAGATAATAGGCTTGAGCATATTTGGAAAAAATATCTATAATATTTAAAAATTTATCCTTGTTGAAATGAAATACGTCCATGTGTATATGTTCGGGCGGTCTTCTAGCTATAATAGGGCCGTATATTTCTGTTTCATATGAGTTTCTCTCATATTTATGCTCTAGGCATATCTCACATTGATTTATAAAATTTTGAATAAGTCGATCCATATTAAGTGTATAGAGTTTTCTCTTAAAGTGTAATAAGGTCTCTCGAATACCGTTATGATTTTGATTATGATATGTCTCGAGTTCTTTTATGAAATTATTTTTATCAATCGTAGGTGTATACGTGGTTGTTTTGATTAGTTTTAATTTTTCATTGAAATGATCCTTCAATATTCTATACGTAATTCTTTCCAATTCTTCGGCCGTAAAGTAGATACCATATTGCTTATCGGGTTTAATATTTTCCTTAAAAAACTTAAGTAAATGTGTTTCTGCGTTTGATTTATTAATTTTCACCGTGTATTGTACTTTAAGTTTATCTTTGTTTACTTTTAAGCTGTAATCATTTCCTCCTTTTATGATAATGCTGTAATTAAAAGCGTGAACATTTTTGTCTGTTATAGGTAATGAAAAGGCCGGATTTTCTTCAGCTGTGTGGACTGTTGCCATGTCGTCGTCAAATATTTCGTCCATTTCTTCGGGTGTGATAGGTGCATCGTCAGGTGTTTGAGGTACCATTGAGAGCAAGGCTTCTTCTATTGTTTTATTAGCATTAATTTCAATTCAACTCAGTGCGTCGGCGACATAATTTTCAGAACCCTTTTTGTATTTTATTATGTAATCGTATTCTTCTAATCTTAGTCTCCATCTAATCAGTCTAGCGTTAGGAGTTTTTAAAGAATAAAGCCAGGTTAATGGCTTATGATCTGATTCAATCGTAAATTTCCTACCATAGATATATGGTCTAAATTGTCTGCATGCTTCTACTATTGCCAGTAATTCTTTCTCTACCGCCGAATAGCTTTGTTCTGCTGAGTTTAACGTCCTCGAATAACACGAGATAAGATGTTGTTCTTGGGATAAAACTGCACCTATTGCTAAGTTTGGTGCGTCGGTTGTGATAGTAAATGGTTTGGTAAAGTCTGGGTAGACGAGCACTGGTGCGTTAGTGATCAATTCTTTGAGTTTCTCGAACGCTTCTTTATAGTCTTTACCTTCTGGATCTATTTTCTCCTTTTTCTTGAGTGCTTTTGTCATTGGTTTCGCTATTTTTGCATAATTTTTTATGAACTTTCTGTAAAAGCCGGTTAGTCCTAAAAATATTGTAACTTCTTTTTGGGTTTTAGGTACCGGATATTTTAGAATTGCTTTGATTTTATCAGGATTTGGTTTGATTCCGTCTGCTGTTATTATATGGCCTAAAAATGGAACTTCTTTCCTTAGAAATTCACTCTTATCTAATTGAATTTTTAAACCGTATTGCTCTAGTTCTTCGAATATTAGCTTCAGATGTTGTAAATGTTCTTGGAGTGATTTCGAAAATATTACTATATCGTCCATGTAAACGAAGCAGGATTTATGTAGATATTTCATTAAAATTCTATCCATCAGACGTTGAAAAGTAGCCGGAGCGATTTTTAAACAAAAAGGCATTCTGGCATATTCATAGTGTCCGTTTTCTACAGTAAATGCTGTCTTTTCAATTGAATCTTTGTTGACGGGTATTTGGTGGAAACTTTGTGCCAAATCTAATGTACTAAAGTAAGAACATTTTCCCAGATTTTCTAGAATGTCGTCCATTCTAGGTAATGGATATTTGTCTTCGATGGCGTTGCCGTTTAATTTACGATAATCTGACCATTCTCCATTTTTTTCTTCCACTTGCATCTTCTTTCTTCGGAACTATCCATACGGGGGATGAGTAGGGCGTGTTGCTTGGTTGAATAATTTCTTCGTCTAACAGTTTTCTGATTTGAGTTTGAATTTTTTCTTTTAGATACTATGGGTATTTAAAACTCTTTACATAGATAGGGTGATCGTCCTTTGTTCTTATATTGTGTGAAACCGCAGAAGTCGCTGATAATTTTTTATTTTCATTGTAGAAACAGTCTTTGTACTTCTGGCATAGTGATGCAATTTTATATATCTTTCTGCTTCGTTCATGTGATCAGTTCTTATCGGTAATTCTACTCCTTGATGATGATTCACTTTAACATTTTTATGATCGTCCGGTATATTTTTAAAGTAATTTATTTCAAATTTAGATGTGCTAAAAATTTGAGTTTTGTAATTAATATTCGCTTCCAAATTCTGCAAATCCTTATGTCCGATTAAACAATCGTACGTACAGTGCCATGTTGCTATTAAGGAAGTTATAGGCGTGTCGTCACCGTATTCACGTAATATAGCAAAGGTAAGCATATGTGTACCTTTCGTCGTTTTGTGCACCGATTTAATTTCGAATTCGTAATGAAATATAAATTTTGAAAATAGTTTATATGCAATTTCTGGATTGATAATGGATGATGAGGCTCCAGAATCGATGATAATTTTAAGATGTGGATTTGTCGTTATTAGGTATGGTAATTCGGATGAATTGCTAAACGAATTTAAATTTATCACGTTGTTTCTGTTGTATTGGAAGCTTTGTTGAAAATTTTGGCAATTATCACTCTCGTCGTTTTCTTGATTCAATTCTTCATGGTCTTGTATAGGTGAGTCATTTTGATAATCGACTGTTTCTTCTTCTCCTTGTTCTTGTTGATGATGCAACTCTTCAGCGATAAAGTTTGCTGGTCCTGTGCTTCTAAAGAAGTTCGTTCTTGGCTTAAAATTATTTTGTGCTGGTGAATTATTCGATCTATTTGTTGGGTTAATGCCTTATTTGTTAGTATTTCTTGTACTAACTGACATTACTGTTGGTTGGTAATTTTGTTGTCTTGGTAAATTATTATTATTATTTTGACCAAAATTGTTATTACGATAATTTGTGGGGATAAATCCAGGTTGTGTTTGTGCAAATGCGGGTGTCGGTTGCAAATAAAATGGATTTACATTTCTTGAAGTACTTGCGTTTTGTATACTAAAAGCGTTTTGCACGCGGCTTATGTTGCCGGATTATTCGCGACAATTAAATCTAGTGCTTCACCGCGAATCTTTGATTTGATTAATGCGAATAATGCCTCGTTTATTGCATTATTTGCAGTCGCCACATTTTCGACGAATTTGTAGCACATTTATATAAAGTGCGAAAGGAGTCTTGTACCTCCTTCATATATGGGGATCGCGTCGCGGCATATCGTAAGTCGCAATTTAAATTGTTCTAATGTAAGATTTTGTTGATTATCTCCGTTATTTGCCATTTTGCTTTATCTTTGATTACGCTTCACGTAAAATCAATTGCACTTAAAAGGATATGGTTGGGTAGGATATAGAAAATTTCAAAGACTTACAAGTTTGTCTTTAGTGATTCCGGGTGAATCTCTGCTTGCAGGTGGACTCCAATCTCGACGTAGTATAGGTTCCGTGATGATGGACGTTGAAACGTCAACTGCTTCCTCGCTGAAGATTTCCGTCACCAGGTTGAGGGAGAATCTGAGTTTTGCAGCTTCACGGTCCTGTCTCCGCAGCGCCAGTTATGTAGCAAGCCCCGGTGGATCACCAAGGAAAGGTAACACACACACAGGTAACACTCGCCAAAGTAGGTAAGTAATCGAACAAAGGGTGTTGATTAGAATAATGATTTATTGAAACGTCGTTACAGGTTGGATGCCCGACAGAGACTGGCGATCGTCGATGCGAAGTGCAGTAAGAGAGTATAATGAGAGTATATGTATAAAGTATATATGAAAAGTAAATATTGCATCTTCATTGTCTTCTGGCTTCTCTTTGTCCATGCATATTCTATTCGGAGCGATAAGGAGGCTGGCTGGCCGATGCGTCTAAGTACCTATGTGGTCACTCATATAACTCGCGCGTGAGACGCATGCATGGCGAGGGGAGAGAGAGCGGAAGCGCCGCTTGCGCGCACGCTTACTCCGCACACACATAGACAGGCGTCTCTCGGTGTCTATGCTCAGTCCCGCAGCAAGCAACTCTCAACAGAAAGAGAGGGGGAGCGAATGCGAGAGCCTGTACGCGTGGCATGGGGCGTCGTGCTCTGTGGGTTCGGGCCTCGTTGGTGAAACCTTCTTAAACCTTTCAGAAACGCCATTATGCTGTGGTGTATCAGGACACGCCAATTGCAGTTCTACACCCAATTTCTTTAGGATTTTTGTAGTATAACCAGCTGTAAATTCAGTCCCCTGATTACTTTGCAGATAACAAACCTTCGCATCTTTTCCTAATAAATTTCGAGTACTTTTAACAAAAGATTCAAAACAATGCCCTGTCTCGTCTTTTGTTTTCATCGGATAAGCCATAGCTAAACGGGAGAAGTCATCTATAAAAACAGAAATATATTTATATCCCTTGGGATATGTAGCAGGATTTATCATACCCATAACATCAGCGTGTATAACTTATAAAGGCTCTGTCGCTCTCTGTCGCACTGTTTTAAACGGTAGCGTTTTTATCTTAGATATCATACACACTTCATAATTTTTAATTGAATCATCGAAAACTGTTTTCTTTAAGTCTTTAATTTCTGGCAGCCTCTTTTGCAACTCTTTAAGGTATCCTACCGAGGCGTGCCCCATACGAACATGCCAAAGCATCGCCTGATTATTGATTGTAATTTTGTTGATTTTTCTAATAACTCCACATCGCTTGTTGAAGTCTCTTTTTCCGTTGTTTCATTGGCATCGCTTAATTTTCGGTCTCTTATGGTGCTTTTGAAATCTAAATAAAACTTGTACAATTTTCCGTCTCCATTTTCACTTATGTTTTCATTCTCGCTCGCTTCTATTGTTTCAGTCGCTTCGAGTTCTTTTTGTTTCATCATGTTTCTCGTAGTCACATAAGCTATTACTTTATTGTTATTTAAATTAAAATCAATATTTCTATTATTAATTTCAAATTCTATGATCCAATAGGGTTTCTTGTAAATACCTGACAGAAAACATTCTTTTGAAATGGGATCTTATATATCAATTTGTTTGTCATCAAGATAAACGCTTAATCCAAGATTGGTAAATTTTCGCAGTGACAAAAGGTTCTCTGACAAATTTTCGGTGTAAATTACATTATCAAGTTTCAACAGATTATTATTACTTATACATACTTCGACTGTACCAACTTCCTCCGATTTTAAGTTCGCATTGTCATTCTTGTTTGTGCATATTATCTCGTCCTTTTGTTCTTTGTAATCTTTAAATATTAATTTTGAATTTGTTAAGTGTTCCGTCGCTCCAGTGTCTATCAGGAATCGAGATAATAAGGCATTCCCTTTTTCGAACTGATTTCGCATAATTGCGTCGGCTACAAATAAGGTTTTTACATTTCGTGTTGCAGTCGAGTACTTACTTTCGTCTTTGTCTGTCGCTGTTTTCTTGTCCTTGTCGTTTTCGGTCTTTCCGCCCCTTCTTTCTCTACCTCTCCAAGTTTGACTGTTCCTCCGCGGACCTCTTCCCTCTTGCCTAAATCTTTTCGCTCCGCTTTGTTCTTCGATTCTTTCGCCTTTCCGCTTAAACCCGCGAGACTGGCTACGATCTACTCTTCCGTCGTGATTATACAGTCTATAGCTTGTAGTTTGATACCTGGAGTATTCGGCTCGCTGGTCCTTCAGTCGCTGCTGCCGCTGGGGGCAGTTGGCTGCGATGTGGTCACAGAATTACTTGCATTCAAAGCATTGTTTCAATCCAGAGCTCTGCCTTGGGCAGTTCTTGGATATGTGTCCGAAACCGTCGCATTCGTAACATCGTATTTTCTCCATGGTACTTAGGTTGGCTGATTTTGTCTCTGTCGCTGATACTGACGCTGTCTGAAGTTTAATACTCTCCACCTGCATAATATACAATTTTAAATTATCATATGTAAGTTGTTTACCTGTCATATTTTTATTTATAAAATCAATGTTTAATATCTGTGGTACTGATCCCACAACAGCACCATAAAACGCATCCTTTTTCTTTATTTCCCTCTTGACAAAAACCGGCGAAGGGTGGGGAGAGGAGAACGACGGAAAGCGACCGTCCCATCGCAGCTTGAACCTGCCCGTATTTCTATCATTATTAATAAAAATTTACAACGTCATTGGATTCGTGAGGGGTTCTCGCAAGAGAATCAAAAGTCGATTCTTTTTTCGATATACTTAACGAGAGCTACAGAGTGTATAACTTATTCATTGAGCGTTTTGCTTCCTCCTAGAGGAAGCTTTGTGATAGTAAATTTTTGGTTGTTGTAAAAACATGTTATAATTGTGTTCCGAGGTGTTAGGAATCAAAATACATGGTTTTTGAAAAATGTCTGTATGGATGTATGTGTGTGTGTGTGTATGTGTGTGTGTGTGTGTGTGTGTGTGTGTGTGTGTATACGCCTGGATCTCAGCTTCTACTCGGTCGATTTTGACCGGACAGATCTCATTTTTTTTTGTTTTTTTGGATGATGGCGGGTCAAAAATCCGTTTTTTGATTGGGGCGATGAGTTTTTGTTTTTTTTCAAATTTTCGATTTTCTCAAAACTGTTTTTTGTTTTTTTTTTCATGATAGGATCGAGTTATTCGAATCTGATGGGTAGCGTTCGAAAGAGAATTAAAATACCTATATTTTCTAAAAAAAAAAAGTTTCTAGCTATCACGGTTCTTTTGTTATTAACAAAAACGTGTTTTTTTTTTAGAAGCTTATAACTCCTAAACTTAACGGTCACTTTTTTTGAGAAAAATCATGATAATACAGATTTAAATATATTCTAACAACACAATTTGTCTGTAGTCCTTTTATTTATTCTGATCTCGTCTATTCAATAAGCACTCTCTACAAATAGTAATAATTTTTTTTTCATGACTGTACAAATAATAATATTGTTGATAAAACTTTCTACGAAAGTGTAAAATAGGGCAAGTATAGAAGTTTTTTCTGTATAATCTATATAAAATAATATTTTTGATTTTTTAAAAGAAGTCAAATAAATACTATAGTAAAAAAGTCTTTTACTTCTTTGAGTCAATGTATGCTCAACAAATTATATGTAAGTATATTCAAATTGTTCACTGCAAATCAAACAAACGAAAGTTGTGAAATCAATTATCGATAGTTAAGTAATGCAAACCATTCTCCGAACAACTGTATGACTATGTTCTCAGAAATGTATTCAAATTTCTTCATTCTTCTATACAAATTAAACACATGAAAGTACTGAAATCAATTAATTATAGTCAAGTACTGGCCATAAGAACTTTTCGTACCTCGCATGTAAAATTACATTTTACGCCCACGTTGTAACTATAAAATTATTCAGCCAGCGGGAATAAAGTGCTACATAACGCCCAAGAGGCCCAATAGCTCACACAGCTCATACAAAACTTTATAGTACTTACGTACTTTACGCTCGTGTGGACGAAAATTATTTTAATTATATAACTATAATGCCTTCTTTTTATTTCTAAAATTCATAAGAATTTTTTCAGGTATTTACGAAAAGTCGAAGTCTATATAAAAAAATTACATAGTTACCAACACATCACTATTTTTCATTATTCCACCTCAATTTTGAACTTTCTATAATATTACGCATCTAGGAAGGACAAGAGAAGTCTAGAGCTACTCTAGCAGGGGTGGTCCTCCGATCTCCCGTACATACTTGGCGGGCCCGACGCACAGTGGGACCAAACTTAAAAAAACCGATCAAAATTGCCGCTTCAAGCGAATTTTCAACGAAAAAAAAAATTTTTTTTTTAAATTGTATCTTTTGGATTGTATTTTATGAAACCGTTTCCCTCGAGTAGTTATTATAACTTTTACTATATGAAATCTATAGTTGAAGTGTAGTTCTTATGCTGTCACGATAAATAACACAGGTACGCTAAGGCAAATGGAATGTAATTTTCACCAAACTCACCCTATCTTTATGTATGTTGTCACGCTCAATCCGAATCTAAACAGACTCTAAAAAATTTTTTTTTTTAATTGTATCTTTTGGATTGTATTTTATGAAACCGTTTCCCTCGAGTAGTTATTATAACTTTTACTATATGAAATCTATAGTTGAAGTGTAGTTCTTATGCTGTCACGATAAATAACACAGGTACGCTAAGGCAAGTGGAATGTAATTTTCACCTAACTCACCCTATCTTTATGTATGTTGTCACGCTCAATCCGAATCTAAACAGACTCTAAAAATTTTTTTTTTAAATTGTATCTTTTGGATTGTATTTTATGAAACTGTTTCCCTCGAATAGTTATTATAACTTTTACTATATGAAATCTATAGTTGAAGTGTAGTTGTTATGCTGTCACGATAAATAACACAGGTACGCTAAGGCAAGTGGAATGTAATTTTCACCAAACTCACCCTATATTTATGTATTTTGTCACGCTCAATCGGAATCTAAAGTCTGTTTAGATTCGGATTGAGCGTGACAAAATACATAAAGATAGGGTGAGTTTGGTGAAAATTACATTCCACTTACCTTAGCGTACCTGTGTTATTTATCGTGACAGCATAACAACTACACTTCAACTATAGATTTCATATAGTAAAAGTTATAATAACTATTCGAGGAAAACGGTTTCATAAAATACAATCCAAAAGATACAATTTAAAAGAAAGAATTTTTTTTTTTCGTTGAAAATTCGCTTGAAGCGGCAATTTATATATTGATCGTTTTTTTTAAGTTTGGGCCCACTGTGCGACGGTTTGCAGTTCAAGGTGTAAGGCATGGTCATTTTCATATAAATATTCATATGTTTAAAGATCAGATAAAATGTATAAATGAGTTTCTTCTACATATTAACTACTGATCTATGTATCTATCACTCTGTTTTTAAATAGAAAGTACACACCCGCGTGAAAATATCATATGAGATCTCATATGAGATCCCGTAATAGGTAAAATTGCATATGACATCGCATATAAGATCTCATACGAGATATGCGCTGTCTGAAATTCTCATGAGATCTTATATATTTACACGGGGGAAAAGCATATAAAATATGTTGCTTATAAAACGGTTAATAAAATATGTAAAGGACTTTTGAGCAGGCTATAAATTTATATGAATTTTTTATTTTATTCTCGTTTAAAAAGGACGGACACAAGGAAAAATATGTTTAGTAATGAAATATAAATCATAATTCTGCACATGTACGGATATGTTGTACTTAACGGCATCAATTAAAAATTAGAGCCAATCTAATTATTTATGGTGGACTTATATGTATAAATATTTTTAATGAATTTATGCAAAAATTTAGTATTCTACCTTTAAGTAGCCCATGTAACTGCAAACCGTCGGGCCCGCCAAGTATGTACGGGAGATCGGAGGACCACCCCTGCTAGAGTAGCTCCAGACTTCTCTTGTCCTTCCTAGATGCGTAATATTATAGAAAGTTCAACATTGAGGTGGAATAATGAAAAATAGTGATGTGTTGGTAACTATGTAATTTTTTTATATAGGCTTTGACTTTTCATAAATACCTGAAAAAATTCTTACGAATTTTAGAAATAAAAAGAAGGCATTATAGTTATATAATTAAAATAATTTTCGCCCACACGAGCGTAAAGTACGTACGTACTATAAAGTTTTGTAGGAGCTGTGTGAGCTATTGGGCCTCTTCGGCGTTATGTAGCACTTTATGCCCGCTGGCTGAATAATTTTAAAGTTACAACGTGGGCGTAAAATGTAATTTTACATGCGAGGTACGGAAAGTTCTTATGGCCGGTACTTGACTATAATTAATTGATTTCAGAACTTTCGTGTGTTTAATTTGTATAGAAGAATGAAGAAATTTGAATTCATTTCTGAAAACATAGTCATACAGTTTTTCGGAGAATGGTTTGCATTACTTGACTATGGATAATTGATTTCACAACTTTCGTTTGTTTGATTTGCAGTGAACAATTTGAATATACTTACATATAATTTGTTGAGCATACATTGACAAAGAAGTAAAAGACTTTTTTACTATAGTATTTATTTGACTTCTTTTAAAAAATCAAAAATATTATTTTATATAGATTATACAGAAAAAACTTCTATACTTGCCTTATTTTATACTTTCGTAGAAAGTTTTATTAACAATATTATTATTTGTACAGTCATGAAAAAAAATTATTAACATTTGTAGAGAGTGTAACGGGGTAGGTTTTCCCCTCAGTGCCGCAAATCCCCAACGCGGAATTGCCGATGAACGGCATAGCAGTTGACAGGCGCGAGCACTGGCTCGCGCCAACCCTCGGCGAAATCTCCTCGCTCCCGCGGCGCGCCGTCGCTCGCCGTTGGCTGCCTTCGTCGGCAGCCGTACCTACCGGCGTTACAACGCGCGACTTCGCTGTCGCGCTGTCTCTCTCGTGCGTGCTTCCTCGGCTGCTCAGATACGCGCGAGAATTGCGTACTCGCGCCCGCGGAGGCCGGTGGTATTCTATACCGCCACGCCACCGACGTGGAAAAGGAAAGGGAATGCGCGCCAAATAATAGGCAGACTCGAAGCTAAAAGAAGACTGTAACTTTATTGCCCCGCGGGTTTAATAAGTTTTATACACGCGGCGCGTATCCTTTATACGCGCCGATACGGGTGGTGCGCCCGCGCACGCTATGTACGTGTGCGCGCGATCGCACACACGTACCCGGTTAAGCGGCTCGCACCGATGTCGGTCGATCGCCGCGCGCGATCGACACACATGCGACACACATGTCGGTAAGCCTTGTTTGCTCGCGCGGGGGGGGGGGGTCGCTCTCCGGACGCCCGTCGTCCGCGGGAAAAGCGCACTAGCGTCTGGCCAGTGCTTACCTCGCGAAGTCCCGGCTGATGCAGGGAGTCAAGCCGAGCGGTGCGGGACGCTTCGCGCGTCGTAGCTCTCAATCTCTCTTGCTCCTACGCGGGCAGTCCGGCTGTCGCAGAGGATCGACCGGCGTCTCTCTCTCTCTCGACGGGTAAGTGTCAACATCTTTGAATTTTGCTCCCGACTTTTTCGAGCATTTCTGAAATATTCTTTCACTCCTTGGAGTGCTTTGTTGACAGAAAAGTGGCTCCACCGGCTCTCAAGCTCCTCGCCTAAGGGCCCATGTTTTACACGATGTCCTATGAGCCAGGAGTTACTTTTCTATTGAAGACACTTGCCCTAACCTCCAAGGCTGGCAATCATAACTACCATCAATGAGCAAATCCCGGCTTTCACCATCGGTGAGTGTTAACTCCATCACCAGCACCAACACCACGTATCAGCATTTGCTGGCCACCACTCCTCCACTGCACTGCACCACACTGCAAGTCGGCGCACGGTTCCTACTGCGGCAGCTTTCTAATCATCCCAACGGCGAATTTTGAATTCAGCGGGCCAACCGACAGCAGACGGAAAGTTGTCAACAATCACAGAGGCGATCGTGTGTTATTGTAGTGGAACATGGAGAAGAGGTGTGCTGTATGCGGTGAGTCATCGATGAGAGTGCTGGGATTATGCCCGATATGTGGCCAGCCGTGCCATGCCAAATGCTCCGGCAAGAAAAAGAGTGCCCCGTGTGACCTATGCCGCATTGCGGAGCAGAGACCAACGTCAGCAGAGGCGTCATCCTTGATCAAGCCGAAGAGTGCGCAGGTGAGCAAGCGTGCGTCGTTGTCGCAACGACGCACGCCCAATACATCTAATATTGCCGCCTCCCACCATCATACGCCTCTCGGCTTATCGATGCCGGCTGCCAAGCTCTCCGCGCGTAATAGTAGCGCGCATGGGTCGTGCGCGCTACTCGCTACCAGTGTGGCTAAGTCTGCGGGGCAGGTAGCTGGAGCGCAGGGGCCAGGAGCGCCAGAGAGAGGTGCCGAGCGGGCCAACTGCCACCAGGTGCAGTCTGCTCTGAGTGAGAGTACCGGACGGGTCACCGACACTGAGGCGCCAAAAGACGCATCACAAATTTGCGAAGTTACGGGAGATATTTCATCGGCAGTGGCGAGCTCAAGTATTGCGCAATCTTCCGCCACCAACCAGGTACTACCCCCGCCGCTGGGGGATGTAAACCTGGTTGGTGTGACAAATGTTTTAATTCCTGTAAGCACGCTGGAGCTCTTTTTTCAGCGTTTCGACATGCTCGAGAGGCAGTTGGACGAACTCAAGCTCCTTGGCAGCCGGAGCCCCGCGTCGTGCAGCGCCGACACCACTCACTGCGATGAGGGTCAAATCAACAATGCGGAGCTGCCCACGCGGGTCTCTGTTGTCGAGGGGCAGGTAAGCAACCAAAATTGCTTACTTGAGTCCCTTGATTCCAAGTGCCAGCTGCTTCTCGAGGCCAACTCTTCACTAAAAGATAAATTAGACAAAGCGTTTAGCAGCTTCGAAAAGCTCCAGCGTGCTCACATGGAGCCAGCGAATTTAAATAGCTTAATTTTTAATAGTCGTGAAGTAGGTGACATTGGCAGCTCTACTTCCGCTGCCAGCACAAATTCAGTGCTATTATGCCCGTCCTCTCAGCCGGGCCCTGGGGCCTCTTCCGCGTGTTCTGGGATTGATGGTTCTGAGTCCTGCGAGGTGGTACTTAATGGTTTTTGAAAGAAGGATTTTGTATATACGGAGGTATTAACCAACCAAATCGCCTTCGCAGTACTCAGAACCATTTATCCCCCATTAAACAGCGATAATATTCTTGGGACGCGTGTCTTGGTGGTCCGGGACCCGTCTGAGAGAAATGGACGTGAGGCGGCGGGAGGCTTGGGGTCGCGAGCAGGCGCATTGCCCTCCTGCATAGTAAGGCTCAGCAGCCCGAGCCTGGTCAGAGATATGATGCGAGCTAAGCGCTCGCTCGCCAATTCTTACTTTACCACAAGTAACATCGATCCCGAAATGCTTGGCCCGGTTTTAGCTGCTTGTGTGCCACACCATAAAATATTCATAAATGAGATGTTGCCCCATGATAAGTTCCAGGAATTTAAGAGCCTGAGGTCCATCGCCTAGGGGCTGGGCTTTAAATATGTGTGGCATTCGGGTGGTAGATTCCTGGCTAGGCATAAGGGAGGCGAGCGTGCGCATATCTTCGCCACAGCATCCGACCTACAAGTCATTCAAACGACGTGCCAGTCTGCTAAAAAAAAACATCTGCCCAAAAGCAACCCGTCAAACGCTGCAGCCACTAACAACGACATAGATGTTGCGAGGCAGGGAGCAGAACAGGCTGTCGGGTCGGCGCCTACATCATGACTGGGATCGACTGCTTGCAAGGGGACGGGGGGTGGATGTCCTCTCAAGGCCGGGTTTCTTAACATTAACTCAATCAGACCTCGTATAAATAAGCTCCGTCTGTACCTGGTTGAAGATCCTTCCTACCATCTCTTTGGCATAGCTGAATCTTGGCTTGGACCTGACGTTGATGACAGTCTCATTCAGATTGATGGCTACTCAGTGCTTAGGCAGGATCGTAATATAAATGGGGGCGGAGTTGCTCTGTATGCACGAAACGACTTCACCATCACGAAACTGGCGTCATCTATGACTCAGGGACTGGGAAAACCCTCAATCCCTGACTACTTATTCTGTCGTGTGCAGCAGGGTTCCTCTCCTCCCATTTTGGTCGGTGTCATTTATAGACCTCCACACATTGCCATGCAAAAGGATACCGACATTTTCGATGTTTGGCGCGACCTGAGTAGTGAGTATAGTCACAAGTTTATCATGGGGGATCTGAATGGTGACTTGTCATCGGCGTCCGATGCTGATGCATATTCCATCAGAAACCTTGCCACAGAGTTATCATTACATATTGTGCAACATGGCCCAACACATCACACGCCCACGTCTCACAAATGGATTGACTTAATCCTCACGGACGAAAACGACGAGGTGCTTGACTATGCGAATGAACACCTGCCCAGTTTCGGTAAGCATGCTATCATTGATGTTACCATCAACTATTTTGTGCCAGCGCGAGTAGGGAAGTCTTTCTCCTACAGAGATTATAAAAACGTATGCCCTACATCTCTCAATGAACTGCTTGCGCGCTGCGATTGGGTAGGCATGAATTCGATTGAATCCGATTTGGAGGGAGCACTAGATTCCTTAAACGCAAACCTTAACTCTGTCATAAACGATTTAGTGCCTTTAAAAACTGGAAAACCCAGTCGAAATAATGCTCCTTGGATTGGTCCTGAGCTGAGGGAACTAATCAACAAACGTAATGCGGCCCATAGGCATTACAAACGCACTGCGCGAGCGGCGGTGTTCGATGAGTTTCTTCGGCTCAGCAATGAGGTCGACTCACGCTTTGCTCAAGAGCGTAACTCCTTCCTTCACAAACATCTCTCAGACGCTCTTGATGCTAACAAGGATATATGGAAGGAAATGCGTAAACTCGGCCTTATTCCAAAGTGAAAAGAGGAGGACCTTTGCGGCTTCACGCCGGGAGAGTTAAACGCTCACTTCGCTGGAATCTCCGTGTCCCCCCTTGAAAACATAGAAGAAGCTATGGACACTATTTTACTAACAAGTGAGGAGGGCTTTTCCTTTAAACAGGTTACACTGAGTGATGTAGTTCTTGTAATTTCTCACTTCTCCTCACAGGCAAAAGGGGTGGACGGAATTCCTCGGGAGGTGGTCGTTAAGGCTCTCCCTGTCATTGGTGACTACTTGGTCAGAATTTTCAACTCCTCCTTCGCTCAGGGAATTTTTCCGGGCTCCTGGAAGCAGGCACAGGTAATTGCGCTCAAGAAAATTGCATCGCCATCTACAGTCTCGGACTTTCGTCCTATAGCGCTACTCTGCTTTCTTTCTAAGGTGCTTGAAAAAATTGCCCACAACCAAATCACGGAGTATCTTAATAGCAATAACTTACTTGACCCTCTTCAGGCCAGATTTCGCAAGCACCACAGCACGCAGACGGCACTTCTCAAGCTAACCGACGATATACGTATAGGCATCGACAACAGACAACTGACGTTACTGCTACTGTTCGACTTCAGCAATGCCTTCGACACCATCTCACCAACAGCGCTTCTGCGTAAGCTCTGTCGGCTGGGGTTCTCCAGGGCAGCTCTCCTGTGGATTCAATCATATCTGAAAGGACGTACCCAGATGGTCACCTCAAATAGCAAAGGTAACTCTGACTGGTTAGAAACCAATCTGGGAGTTCCACAGGGATCTGTCCTGGGTCCACTGCTTTTTTGTCTCTACGTTAACGACTTACATGACGTACTTGACGGTAATACTATCAGACATATATTTTACGCAGATGACCTTCAAATCTACTTACATACGACAAAAGACGAAATTCTGGAGGGTATTGATCGGCTGTCCCATGCGGCGCAAATGGTGGCTGAATGGGCGGCGAACTCGGGCCTGCACCTCAATGCTGGTAAGACCAAAGCCATTGTATTCGGCTCCAGGGTAGGAGTTAATCATATAAACTCATTAGATCTGCCAGGTATTGGTGTGCAGTCTGGAGAATGCATCCCGTTCAGTAGCGAAGTTGCGAGTCTCGGTGTTACACTGGATAGTAAATTAACATGGAAACCGCACATTGACCAACTCACAAAGAAAGTTAATAAAGCCCTATACAGTTTGCGGTTTATTAGGGCGTGTACCACCGAGATTCTCCGCAAAAGATTAGTCGAGTCGCTAGTTCAACCCCACCTTGACTACTGTACGGTGGTCTACTTGGACGCGTCTGACGAACAGCGAGCGAGAGTGCAAAGATTGAGCAATTCATGTGTGAGGTACGTTACTGGGGCTAGGAGGGATGAGCATATCACCCCCTGCTTGAGACGTCTGGGCTGGCTCCGTATGGACTCACGCAGATTCTACTTCGCAGCCCTGCTACTATATAAAATAATTCGGATGCGTGAGCCCAATTACTTGGCTGCCTTTTTTACGGTGCACAAGCCTAGGCGAACAAGCAGGGGAGTGCAGCCGGAGCTTGCTTTCCCTGCCTTGAACTATAAGATGGGTGATAGAGCGTTTCTGGCTCAGGGTGCCCGCTTTTGGAACTCCCTCCCCCCCTCCCTGCGCTACCTTCCATCACTTTCATCATTCAAGAGGGCTGTGCGCCAACACCTGCTTGATCTCGACGCCTAGCCTCTCTATAAGGATGCTTAGAGCTGCCAGTGCGGGGACCTGTATCTAGTTTAGTATTAGACTGCGGATACCTTACTGTGATATTTTATGAAATGGTTAATGTATTATTATAACTGTAATATTTTCCTTTTAGCGTATAGTACCAGCTGTGATATTTTCTCTATTTTTATTTATTTATTCTGTTTTAATGAAGGGTCCTCGTGATTTTTAATGATTTTTATGTATTTTATTTTTATTTTATCATATGGTTCTTTTTTATTATTTTTTTATCGTATTCTTTTTTTGTACTATTCAGATTGTATTATTGTAAATTATGCTCTGCATAAATTTTGTACTTAATGTTTTGCCGCGAAGGCAAATAAAATGCTCTCTATCAATCTATCTCTATCTCCCTCTCACTCGGCCGCGGTAGCTGCTGATAGCGTCTCTCTCTCCCCCTCTGCTTCTCGGCTACGCTGCTGCGCCGCTCTCTTGCTCGCGCTCACTCTCTCAACTGCACTTCCCTACACTCGCGTGCACTATCTCGCACTTCTCTCTCTCTCTCTCTCTCTCTCTCTCTCTCTCTCTCAGAGCAGGCTATTGCTCGCGGTACTGGCCGAAACGATACTGCCTACCTGCTGCTTCGTCGGCACGCGCAAGCATATCTCGGCTTTGTCCTTAGCGCAAGGTTGAGAGGTGTTTTCATTTCGGGCATTAGTGCGTGTCGACGCGGTGTGCCGAGACTCGCCTCATGTCTCGTTCGCGCACACCGATACACGCACACGCGCGCACGTACACGCGCAGGCCGTTACAAGAGTGCTTATTGAATAGATGAGGTCAGAATAAATAAAAGGACTATAGACAAATTGTGTTGTTAGAATATATTTAAAAAATTAGTTTTTTAAGAACGTGTTGATTATTTTGAAAAAATATTTAAGCGCTCATTAAAGTTTTTGGTACAGAGGGAGAGAGAGAGGGGGAAGAAAGAGAGGGTGGGAGAGTTTAGTAAATAATGTTTGTTAAGTATAAAACTATGTAGAATAGTAACCAAACTTATTCTTGCCTATAAGTTTTTACGTTTGTAAAAAAATTTTTTAGAGAGATTTCACAACTTTTTAAGAGTAAAAGTACATTATAGATACTGTTTCTTAAGTATATAAAACAGAGGGTACAGAGGGAGAAAGAGGGGGGGAAGAAAGAGAGGGTGGGAGAGTTTAGTAAATAATGTTTTCTTCATCTCCTAGCCGAAAGTACGGTCTTCCCGGCTCGATTTCGCGCCGGGAAGAGCGACTTTTGTGGCCGCTCTTTGTTGATCGTTGCGTGGCAACGTCCGCGACAGCGCACGTGTTGTAACCTAAACTATGCTAACCCTTCTAAATGTGATGACAAGAAAATCATTTGTAAAATCGGAAAATTGAAAAGATATAGGCGTATTAAATTAATTTTATGTTATTATTAATATATTGAACAATATATTTATAACTCTGATAATCAATTATGTTCTTATATTGCATACACGCTGTCAGAAAGCTTCTATACATATATAGACATTATGTTTACATTTTGAGTTTCAAGACATGGTGTAGCTATATACTTATATGTGAAAGTTTTTTGACTCTCATTCTATAATGTATGGCTTATGGGATAGAAAAAGACAAACAGAGGAAACATTAAGAGGTTGTTCTGTAGTTGAAATGAGTATCAATTAAGTATGTACATATTGTTGGTCGATCATCTTTTTTAAGTATCTTTTGCTAGTGTTTTTGATGCCCGCCCCAACCAGCAAAACCTCGGCTTCGCCTCGGTTTTGCAAAAGTCGGGCGGGCATCAAAAAAAGCAGAAGTCAAGCCTTACGCTCCGCGATATGTAAAGTGGCGCTGAATCAGGCCTTCTATACATATGGCCGAGCCGCAGTTAGCAACCAACAACGCTATTTTATTAATTAATATCAAAACTATATGGGCGTACTTGCGGCGGGGGATGAAGAAAAACAGTATACGACACTTGGCCAGAATGTTGGATGCCCTAGCCGGCGCGCATCGACGGAAATCCAACTTCCTGGCCTTTTGTCGTAATATACTATTGTTAAGTATAAAACTATGTAGATTTTTATTACACAAAATATTTTATTACACTTTTTAGCAATACAATAATATATTTTTATCTGGTAGATAACTACGTTATTTGTTATTGGAGAGTTTCCAACAATCCCTCAAGAAAAGGTCAAACAACATTAGCTTTGAAATGTATCGGGCAGATCACTACGTTATTTGTTGTTAGAGAGTTTCCAACAATCCCTCGAGAAAAGCACAGGCTGAGCTTGTTCCATGAGTCTTCAAAAAACTTCACCAGCTCTAATTAGATTTTCAACTAGATAGATGATCTCTTCTATTAAAATGACAATTTTCTTATTTTATTTTGAAGAACTAATTTTTAAAAACTTGTGTTATAATCAAACTAATTCTTTCATTTTCATAATACTTTTTTCGCACTTTCTGTGCAATACCGTCTAAAACATCTTAGTTGTAGCTCCCAACAGCTTTTGTCACATTTTGAAGATCTATTGAATGTATACGAATTGGGGAATGAAATCAGGATATTTCTACATTATTTTCTTGTAGGTCAGGCTTGTAGATTTACATTTCTTCAGCCAGTTGTTTATAATATGCAAACGTAGGTTTTTCTACCACCAACATATAGTCAAACAACATTAGCTTTGAAATGTATCAGGCAGATCACTACGTTATTTGTTATTAGAGAATTTCCAACAATCCCTCGAGAAAAGCACAGGTTGAGCTTGTTCCATGAGTCTTCAAAAAACTTTACCAGCTCTAATATGATCTCCAACTAGATAGATGATTTCTCCTTCTAAAATCACAATTTACTTATTTTATTTTGAAGAACTAATTTTTAAAAACTTGTATTCTAATCAAACTAATTCATTCATTTTTATAATACTTTTTTCGCACTTTCTGTGCAATACTGTCTAAAACATCTTAGTTGTAGCTCCCAACAGCTTTTGTCACATTTTGAAGATCTATTGAATGTATACAAATTGGAGAATGAAATCAGGATATTTCTACATTATTTCCTTATAGATGACACTTGTAGATTTCCATTTCCTCAGGCAGTTGTATAATATGCAAAAGTAGGTTTTTCTACCACCAACATATGGCCAAACAACATTAGCTTTGCAATGTATTGGGCATATCACTACGTTATTTGTTATTATAGAGTTTCCAACAATCCCTCCAAAAAAATCATAGGCTGAGCTTGTTACATGAATCTTCAAAAAACTTCACCAGCTCTAATATTATTTCCAACTAGGTAGATGATCCCTTCTATTAAAATCACAATTTTCTAATTTTATTTTGAAGAACTAAAACTTGTATTCTAATAAAACTAATTTCTTTTATATTCATAATACTTTCTTTGCACATCATGTGCAATACCGTCAAATCATCTTAGTTGTAGGTTAATGTCACTACTTAATGTCACTAGTATTAAAATTCATGGTATAATCCATTCTTTGACGCATTGATATGCAATGAACTTCATCAATTTTTAGTGTGTTTTTATGTTTCTTATTCCATCGTTCTTCTGCATTCTACACAGATACAATAACACTGACGTTCAATAATTATAAAATTCTAAGATTCTTGCACTTCTACATCTGACAGATGGATATAATCGCCTTCATAGCTAAAGTCACAGGTCCTGGGCCAATTTTGGACGAGTTGCCTTTGGAAGAATTGCTAATTTACCTTTAGAAATCATAGGGCCAGTAAAGCATTGATAATTGAAACACTATGAAGTAGAACGAGGCTCTGCTAGTGGGATATCTGCCACATTATTTCTGCCTCTACTACAGGAGGTTACGTGCTTTGACAGACTTGAACGTAATCTTTTGATGGCTGTAATGCATAATAATATGATAACACAATCTAACAAGAAAAATTTACACAAGTATGCACATGTATGCATATTATTACATTCTTAGTATATATGTAATAAAATATCGAACTCACTATTTCCGGGTTTTAATAAGTGAACATCCTCCTTATTTTAAATGTTGTCAGCTATCACAAATGCTTCACAAATTTTTTTAGAAGATGATGATTTTTACTTCCGGAAACATTTTTAAACCAAGAACTTGTAAATAGTACTAATACTCTGTAATATAAAAAAAGATTTCACAAAGTAACAAGAACTTTTAGATTTTATATTAGAATAAGATTATTTCTAATAAAAGTTTGCTACTTATCTGAATCCCTTCCAATTTGTTGAGATATATTCGAGCTACAAGCTACAACCTACTCATACGAAATGAAAAACAAAAACTAGATAGAGTAGAGATTATGTTATAATAAAAACATACTGTTGTTACGACCCAAGTCGGGGTCTGCAAGCAGAAAGGCACTTCTGCAATGGTCGCCAAGTTGACCAATCGGAACGTGGAATTCGTTTGTTCAATTAAGCGCTGAAGCGCAAGGAGTCGCGGGAAATTTGAAATAAAACTCGAACTCGAGAGAATTAAATTTAACTTGATGTTTATTGAATCAATCGAGAACTTGTTGCTTTTAACAAACAAATTGGCTTAAGAGCGTGACTCTATACAATTCAAACGGCGTAATTGCAACCGACACAGTGACGTAATCAGGGCGCGTGCACTAGTGCAATTAAACAAACTACGAAGCTTATCATGTGCTTAGTAGCGACTGACTCGAGGCCGGCGGTGAGGCCCAATTTATATTATGGGTCGTAGGTGGAGCTTCAGGTTGGTAGTGGGAGGCAGAATAGTGTAGAGTGTGTTTACTCCTGTGGGTCGCGTCCGCTAATGCATTCTTGGAATGGTTTATCGTTGCTGAGCCGTTGGCTGATGGATTCGTAGAAGTGTTTACTCCTCTTCGCTAATGGATTCGTAGAAGTGTTTACTTCTGTGGGTCGCGTCCGCTAATGCATTCTTGGAATTGTTTGTCCTGGTAATCCCGTCCTCTTTGTCCTTGAGGTGGGTCCTGTAACAGAGCTGTCCCTACCCGAGCGAGCTTCCCTAATTAATTATTGTTACACGCGTCTTTTATTATTTATTGATTCGTTAATTATATTTATTCCGAAATTGCTTATTTAATCGCAAGCCATTGAATTATCATCTACTCAGATATCGCCATGACTCAATGCATTTGCCTCGCAATTGATAGTTTAATAAATTCGTTATCACTTCATTATTAATTCTTATTCGGTATACTATTTATTGCCTATCTATAATCCGGTTAATTAATTAATGATAACTTTCGTTAAATGCTAAGGTTTTGGGATTAAATGGTTATTAATCTGTTCCTACTGTAATTGCAAGCTATTAATTATTTGTTCATTTAGAAAATCATTTCTTTAATTAAACGGAACTAATTAAATTATTTATGTTCGTAACGGGTAATTGCGGTTAAAATGCAGGTTAGTATTGTAGAACAACCCTAAACGTCACGTCGTTCACCTATGCGAACGCAGTTCATAACAGTTCTCCCCGTCTTTTAAAACACGAACCCATGGTTCGGGCTTTTGTAATTTCCGGACTCCGGTTTTCAATTTTCGCGCGCTTGGGAAGTTTGCTTGCTTACGCGAGGTTTTGGGCAGACGCCGTCGATGGCGCCACGACACGGTGGAATCGGTAGCTCGATCGGCATTGCCGCTGTCGTCTGCTAGCAGCTGTCAGAATACACGTGTGGCATTGTTTATTTGCTTTGAGGCACAAATATTAACATAAAAGGATGTGGAGAATAAACTACATTTGTTTCAGGAAGATATTCTCAATTTCACCTTGCCCAAGGAGTCTATCAGATAAGTATACAATATTTGGGAAAAATTATGAGTGCAAGTATTCTTTGTGAGAAATTTAATTTGGCTTGCAGCTTGTTGCTGGTCATGTGGAGGAAGATTTTCCTCGCCCCAGTATAAGGCTTGGACAACTGACCACTGCATAAAAAGGGAATTCAAGAAGTAACTTCTACCTTGAAGGCGTTCCTAGAGGAATAGATCCGCTCCATAAGGCAATCAGTAATTTTAAATAATTATTTCAAAGCATTCACTTGCGCTTGTGAGCTCATTTTCCTTTTATACTAAAGGATTACAAGGGAAATAAGTGCCCATTATCTGCAGGAGAAGAATAAATAGCCGTACAATGAAAAGGTATATCAAAAACGTGCCTTTGGAGTTACCTAAATATAAATATGTTATATAAGATTGAAGACAATTTCTGCCCAGACAATGATTAGTTATGACATGCTTCTACCAGTGTTTAATACTATGTATTTAGCTACAACCATATGGCGATATAGATATGATGAAAATGGCTATGAACATATTATCGAATACTAAAATTTGAAATAACAAAGGATTTTAAATAGGAATTTCATATTTGAAGAAACAATACTCGGCTTCACTATGCCAGATAGCTCACAATGCACACGACCCTTTTAAAATATTAATTTAAATTCTCTAATTTTTTTATAATCTATCGGGTTGTGGTATTCAGTGAGCGGTGAAGGGATACTGTTGTCGTTATATATATATATATATATATATATATATATATATATATATATATATATATATATGGCTGAATAAAACCTTTTGCCGACTATGGGGACTGCGAGAAGTTTCTATAAAAGGCTACTTGCAAATTGATATTAGTTCTCTGGAGAGTCACAACCTGGTAACTATGCACAGAAACCTGAGTAGAAATAAAACTTCCTAGATGCATTAATGTATGCAAATCTAAAATTGAATTTAAGGCCAATATAGGTTCGATTAGTCGCCTATGCCCCTGTATCCTTCTGGAGAATGTTTGTAGAAATCCGATGAGATTGAATTGATAAGGGAGGCGCATAATAAAAAAGGGTAGTCCAAATATATAAGCTTTATTTATTATATAAAAATGTAAAAGATGTGTCATATACTAATACATAAAATGGTAACAATCGAGTTAGCCGCATTCAAAGAACCTCCTCTTAGGTTGCCACTATTCTTGGACGCTTGAAGGGGTTCCTGACGGGGTCTGGATTGCCTTGGCACTCTGCTGCTTCTAACGGATAGGGCAGGAGAGATATACTTCTCCCATCCGTACTTCATCTTCATGATGCAACAATACAAAAGTGCATTGTCTGCACCTGCTAGCTCTCGTTGTCCGGAAGGGATTTCGCAGGCACTGCCCAGGACATGAGGGTGTCTGAATGCTAGTGGTGAGCCCCGCCACGTGGAGGTACCTGAAGTTCCAGTTAGCCTCCATTTCTGAATAACACGTCATACAGCGCCAAGTGGAATGATCTGGCTTCTCAAAATACACCAGATCACAATGTGAGCAGCTTTCCAGAATGGAATTTCTTCTCGGGGTGCTTCCAGGCAACATGATTTTTTCCAGTTTCCCAGCTTCTTCTTCAGTTAAAGGTGGTGCTGGGAAGCGATGTGGGACTCGTCCCCGCACGGGTTTTTGTCCTGGTTCCTGACTGATGACTCGACAAGGCACTACGGGTGGTGTCACGATGGCCGGTACGATGGGCGGCGGATTCATATACATTGGTGGAGGCGGATAGTACATCGCGCAGTTCCCGGTAGCAAGCTGCGGGTTTATATAAAACACCAGGGATTGGGGTATTCCTCCCACCTGGATATTTGCCTCATCGTCGGCCAGCTCCTCCTTAACCACGGCGAGGGGTGACGTTGCGGGGTACATTTCTGGAGACGAATTTATAATCAGATCCCACCCCTTCCTCTGCTAGCATGAAAAAAGAATTTTCCTTTTCTTACCTGCTCAATGTTAGAGAATAGGAGAGTCGTTCAGTACCGAAGGATTTGGTTTTTCCTTATCCTGAAGGTGTTTCGGTCTCAACCCGATTAGACGTGTTCGAACGGGTGGCAGTGAACAGAAAGGCGCGCAAGGGGAAACGTCGGGGACGGAGCTTTCAGGCGGCGTTGGCGGTGTGGCGGAGATGCGTGGGACGGCCGGTAGGGTAGGGCGCAAAATGCAGCCCGCTTCCTTCGCGTGATTAAGCGCGAACTTAAATTTCTAAAATTTCGATGTTAATTTAAACAAATTAATTTTTAAGGACGAAGTTACAATGAAACACGGGTTTTAATTTAAATAATTAGGGTTTTAAGGATAAAAACGCGGGTTGAATAATTACCTTTAAGGGTGAATCCACAATGAGACGCGGGTCCAAGTTAAATAATTAGGGTTCGAATTTATAATGAAACGTGGGTTTAATAATTAGTTTTAAGGGTGAATCTACAATAATTTCAATCCTTAAGGGTGAAGGGTTTTTCTATTAAATTTTGTTGCCTGCAATTTTATTACGGAGCGTGGTTTTTCCTTTAAACAGTTTAGTTTTAAAAAGGGGGAAGGTTTTAACGAATTTATTTTTGAGAGTAAAAGAAAAAATAGTAAATTTATTGTCCCAAGAGCGAGGGGTGTACAAAGCGCGGTTCTTTTAAATAATTTAAATTTTTAAGGGTGAAGGGAGCTCCTGCCATCGCTCCCTTCCGTGAGATGCTTCCTATGGCACGCCGGGACTCATCCTGATACGAGATATCAGGAGTACATCCGGTTTCCCATCTCCAGGGCAGAAAAAGGAACAAGAAATTAATTTAAAACATTTTTGAACTTTATTTTTACGAGCCCTGGCCATCTCTCCTATAACCGTTATTACCATATCATTTATTTATAACAAGATACATACAATTTTTAGCTTAATCGCACGCATACAATAAGAGGATACATTTAGTTAGGACGCAGGCACGCATGTTTTAACTTATCCAAGTGAACTACCTTAGTTCTATTATTTCCCAGATCTATTTTCGCGTTTCTATCACCTATCAACTCGAGTATTTTGTAACGGCCTGCATACTGTTCGTCAAATTTACCTACTTGTGGTTCTTTTAACAAATATACATCTTCTCCGATTTTAAAATCTTTCACGTTTAATTTCTGGTCATAATATCGCTTAGATCGTTCTTTTGCTTCTAATAAGCGCGCATTCGCCATTCTCTGAGTATTATTAAGTTTAAATATTAATTCGTCTAGGTACATTTCGTAGGTTTTCTCGACATTTTTCGTTTCGAATTCTGAAGGCAAACGTGCTTTTTGTCCGAAAATTAATTCATGGCGAGAGAAACCGTGTGCTGAATGGACCGACGTATTATATGAGAACATGGCCATCTTAATCCAGGTGTTCCAATCAGTTTTATCCATATACATTTTTAGATATTCTACTAGTGAATGATGGCTTCTTTCTAAAGAACCCATTGTTTGGGGGTGGAAGGAGGTAGATCGCAATTATTGATTTTAAATATTTTAGCTACCTTCTGCATTAAGCTGCTCTGAAAATTGCTGCCCTGGTCGGTTTTTATAGCTTCAGGGCAACCGAATCGAGTTATAAAATCGTGAACTAACACGGTGGCGACCATCTCAGCGGTCATATCGGACATAGGGAGGGCGTCAGAATATTTAGTTAAGTTGCACTGGAGGGTTAATAGATATTTCCAGCTAGAGTTACAGGTAAGGGCCCCACGATGTCCATCTCTACAATCTCGAACGCTTTACTAGGGGTTGTAGTAATTCTCATGGGCTGCCTTGTTTTCACGCGTACCAATTTCTTTTTCTGGCATTCTGCGCACGTTCTAACATATTCTGAAACATCTTCTTTAATCCCGGGCCAGAAATATTTCTCGTGGACGCGGTGGTAAGTTTTAGCAACACCCTTGTGACCCCCTATCGCTGAGTCATGGGCTTCACTTATAATTCCCAATCTATCGTCGGGAGGAGGAATAATTACTTCGCCCGTACAAATAATTAATTTAGGTATCGCTGTTTTCCAACGCGCCCGTAGGGTAATTTCGATGGGTAACCAATGGTTCTTCTCCAACCCGTCTCCAGATTTCGAGATGCTAACTGAATTTACTTTTTCCTCAATCATTGCGGTTCGGAGTGACTCTAAGCATTGAACTATTATGCCCGCGGTGCCTGTCTCATTTAACTTTTCTTTTATAAATAATGAATATATAATTTTTCCATTTGATAAGTTCGTCTGCACTACCGCGCCTATACCAATGGGTTCTGCCTTCAATTTTTCAATATCTATCATTTCTATCTAGCTGTTGACAAATAGGGGTACTTATTTCGCAATCTACTGACATGAAGTGCGCGATATTATCTTTCCTCATCAGGAGTTGGTCGCGGAAGTATTCGACTGAGGTTATGAGTAGGGTATCAACAAGGGGTTGGGTAGTGTTGTTCGCAAGAGGCAGTGTCGTGCTGTCCATACAGGACGGCGTTGTGTCGCCCACGCAGGACTGTATTTTATGACTTTTGTCCACAAAGGATCGTGTAATTTTGCCCACACAGGACTGTGTTGTGTCGCCCACGCAGGATTGTGTTTTATCGTTCACATAGGACTTTATTTCGGGAGGCATATACATTTTTACTCTTATAATTTCATTCTCTACTTTATTTTCTGAATCGTCAGACACTCTGTCAAGGGAAAATTGTTTGATTGTCGTTGATTTTAATTCTCTAAATTGCGTCTGTGTTATTTCGTCCATACTTTTGCCTGACGGGATTTCTTGATAGGAATTTTCCTGTTGGTCCCCGGCCCTATCTTCCTCAACATGCGCGGAAGTACTACACTCTAGAGTCACGTATTCTCTGAGTGCCCCGTCACATTCGAGAACTTCAGTCGCAGTGGTCGCAACCGGAAGTTTTCTTGCCAGGATTTCTTGATAGGAATTTTCCTGTTGGCCCTGGGTCCTACTCTCTTCAATACGTACGGGAGTACTTCAGCCCGTCGGGATTTCTTGATAGGAATTTTCCTGTTGGTCCCCGGCCTCCCCGTCACGCATGATCCCATCGGTCACGTTACCCGCAACCGGATGTTTATTTATTCCGACTCCTCTTGCGAGGGCATCGGTTACGTTACCCGCAACCGGACGTTCCCTACTTCTAATCTCCTCCATTTCGAGGGCATCAGCCACGACCTCTACAACCGGCGCTTTCCTAAAGCTACCCTCGGTTACGTTACCCGCAACCGCTGCCTCTCCTCTTGAGGAGGAGGCAGAGCTAAGGTCGTGTGCGTTAGTTTGTCCGTCATTCCTTTTAAATGAATAATGTAAATGTCCGTGACTCTCAACTGCTTCAGAACTCAATCCCTCCGATTCTGAATTGCGAATCATAAATAAATTTTCTATGTTAATTTCGGGGGATGGTTTCTCTGCGTCGAGATGGTCGGGTTTCGTAGTTATGGAAAGGATGGGTACAGGGTTTCTTGACAGTGCGTCTGCATTCATATTGATCTTGCCGGGTTTATGTATGATTTCGTAATCATATTCTCTTAGTAAAATTTTCCAACGGGCTACTCGGGTGATGGGGTCTTTTAATATTTGTGGAGCTATAAGAGGGATCTGTGATCGGTGACTAATGTAAATTTTCTACCATATAAATAGGGTTTAAATTGTTTGACCGCGTGGACTACCGCTAATAATTCTTTTTCGGTGGTAGTGTATCGCGTTTCAGTATCGTTAAGGGCCCTAGAAGTATGCGCAATGGGGAGGTCTTTTCCGATTAGACCTTGGCTTAGAATACCGCCTAACGCATAATCGGACGCGCCCGTGGTTACTACGAATGGTTTACTAAAATCAGGGTATTGCAAAAGGGGTTGTGAACAAAGAATTTGTTTAAGGATGACCAATGATTTTTCCTGAGAACTCTCCCATAAGAAATGTTGCTCCTTTTTAAAAGCAGATGGAGGGGCCTAGCAATTTTCGCGAAATCAGGAATGAATTTACTGTAATAACCCGCTAAACCTAAAAATTGTTTGATATTTTTCGCGGTTTTTGGACGCGGGAACTCGGATACTGCTTGGATTTTTTGGAGATCTGGTCTAACTCCCTTTTCCGAGATAATGTGCCCCAGGCAACCAACTTCCTTCCTCAAGAACAGGCACTTGTCAGGTTGCAAGGTCAAACCAGAAGTTTGTAGTCTACCAAAAAGTTTCCTCAATTTACGCGTATGTTTCTCTAGAGATTCGGCATATACAACGATGTCGTCCATATAGACAAAAAGTTCAATGCCTTGCAACCCACTCAGAACCCGGTCCATAAGGGCTTGAAATGTTGAGGGTGAACCCTTCAACCCCATAGGCATCCGATTATATTGAAGATGATTAAATGGGGTGGAAAACGTGGTTTTGGGGGCGTCTGCTGGGTCGATAGGCACCTGGTGGAACCCTGAGGCTAAATCGAGGGTAGAATAATATTTTTCTCTATTCCTCGGGCGAAAGTACGTGTTTTCGCCGTTTTTTACACTAGAAGAAAAAGCACTTTTGCCCACTGCGTACGTCACTTGTTTCATGCGCGACCGAAAGCTCTGTGAGCAATGTTTCGAATAGCCTAACCCCATATACGATACAGCGGATTGTGACTTTGCCGCGCGGAAGTCGCGAAAGTATGCGACTTCGGCGCAGAACTGTCTCGCATCGGGAGCGTGGTGCTCTCAAGAAGGATGGGCTACTATGAATTCGTGTTTATTTATTTGGAAATATCCTCTTTCTCTCCCTATCTCCCTTTATCTCTCTGTATTTTAGCCTATTGGCGGAACATTATGATATTCGTATAAGTATTTTTATAAGTATTTTATTTACCACATGTTCTCTTATTTATTATTTCAAAGATTCTCTTTTTAGTTTTCTTTTGCATTGTTATATTTTTGATAAATCTTTTATATCTCTTATGTATTTTACGACATAATGAACTAAATTGTTATTGTATTCTATTGTAATTGACTGAAAGGACCCCGCACACAATGAATGGAAAATAATCATTCGGTCAAATTGGATCAAACTTGGGGAAAAGATAGATCTTGAGGTCCTGAACAAAAGTTCTCATGGGCAAAACCCCCCAAAATTTGACCGAATGATTTTTTCCCATACATTGTGTGCGGGGTCCTTTATAATTTTATACCTTTTAATGTATTTTCTAATTTTTTCCTAAAAGGCAGAATAAAGATTTATCTGTTTATCTATCTATCTCTCTATCCCTCTTTCGCTTGATTCACATGAGTATGTAATAATCTGCTTGTTCATGTATTATCGATGCCCGCCCCAACCAGCAGCACTCGCTACGCTCGTGCTGCAAATGTTGGGCGGGCATCGAACGCACATAAACGCGCGCATCGGGAAAAACCAATTGCGACAGGTAAAATAAAATTGAAAAATATAACCTGCAAACTACAAAAACGACGTGAAGTCGCTAACGCTATCAAAGCATAGGGCGAAAGTAAAAACATGGCTGCGCAGAGTTGATGTCACCAGGAAAGACGATGATTTTCGACTTTTCTAGACTGATTAATTAACGTATTTTCGCCCGGGAATAGAGAAAAATACTATTTCTTAGACGGGGGTTTAATTGAACTCCTGCATGCACGTGATATGATGGCCTCGGCTTCGTCTTGGTCGTCATATCACGTGTCTGCGAAAGTTCCATTTTCCCCCCTTGTAAGAAAATCTACTATACTACGACCCAATTGATCAAGAATTTCGGTGATATTCGGAAGTGGGTAAGCGGAGGCGATCGTTTTTTCGTTTAGGGCTCGAAAGTCTATAACCAATCGCCATCGCTTGTTTCCTTGAGAATCTGGCTTTTTGGGTACTATCCATAATGGAGAATTATATGGTGATTCGGATTCTTCTATTATATCGTTATCGATCAATTCTTGAATCTGTTTCTGGATTACTTCGCGCAGTTGAGGTGGGTAGCGATATTGTTTTACATTAACCGGCGCGTTATCAGTAGTGGGTATCTTATGAGCGACCATAGATGTCTTACTCAGTATATCACCGGGTAAATGAAACTGGCAGGGAAATTGAGTGACTAATTTCTTCACGCTATCCTGTTCCACGGGATCAAGGTCTTCTATATTCAGTAAATCTATTATGCTATTTATTCTATGCTGGAGTCCGATTTCAACTTCAAAGTTGTTCATGACCTTGATAGAACGTATCGGCTTTATAGTACTATCATACAGCTCCAGAGTGAGGGGTGGTATCATGACATTTATATCTTCCGCGGTTGAGTTTATTGCAAATAGGTGAGCCTTACCGTTTCTATTTGCAATTAAACATTCCCCTATAAAAAGTCCGGGACCAGCATTTATCCTAGGGATATAGCCTGCAGAGCGCGTAGGATTTTGAATTGTGATTTGAACCAACGTTTTCGTCCTAGCCGGCAAATGAAATGTATCGTGGCTTAGAAATGGTGTCGTCTCCCGCGGTTGTCCGAAAGAAAGTGATCTATCCTTAAAAGATAGGGTCGCGCCTTGTTCTCGCAGAAACTCTACTCCAAGAATCCCGTCGGCCTCTATGGGGAAGTCGTCTGAAATAATATTTAATCGGCAATTAACGCCCCTCAAATCTATTATCGCGGAACCCAGAGTGTTTATTAAGTCTTTACCTATCCCAGCCAATCGGGAAAGAGTATTTGTCTGAATCGTCACATTGGGTTTCAGTAATTAAGCTTTGATAATATTTAGTTAGGATCCAGTATCGATAAGAAATCGCGGCAAGGTCTTAGTTAAATTCTTACTTTTAAAAATTACCACCGGGGATTTAGACCCATCAACGGCGGTGGTAAGGAGGATGGCGCGGATCGGGGCACTGCGGTGTTTGAGATTAACGGGTTCGTCATGGCGCCCGTATGGCGAACCACTTGGGAGTTTAAAGACTGGATATTATTGTTAGGGGGGTATGGTCGCGAGGGTTGGCTTGAGGAAAAATTGACGGGGTTATGGGTCCTCAGACGCTTCCTACATGCTTCGAATGTGTGTCCTATTATCTTACAAGAGTTACAATACGGATCTAAATTCTTTCGTGTTGGGCAATTTCGCGCGATATGACTGGGCTCTTTACATTGATAACATCTGCGGCGCTTGGTCTCGGGCGCGCCCTCGGTTTGGGGTTCGGTAAAGTGACAGTACGCTTGCTTCCGACTATCATCTACTTTGTCACAGTGTAGTTCTTTACGTTGCTGTACATATGGCGGTGCTAATCGCTGCTTCAAGGGTAGAAAATTGTTTTCCTATTATTCGCGTTGCTATATCGGCTTCTAGACCTAAGGTAAAACATTCAATGGCCGTGTTCGTCGTTCCTTCAATCATACCGCGAGCCACGACAGGATTAAAATTTTCATCTATCAGTTCCCGAGCTCTTTGCAAAATCTGAGTGACCCTTAATCCGTATTCAGAAACCTTCTCTTGTGGTTTCTATCGTACTCGTGCTAAGTCAGTTTGAATTTGAGGCAAATTTTGAGTGGGCGCGAATACTCTCTTCAGTTCTGATAGAAGCTGATTTAAATCGTTAAAACTTTTAAATTGTAAATAATCGTTAGCATCACCGGTAACTCGTGATTTTATTAATTTTAAGAAGAAACTTTGGTCACTCGGATTTACAAAACTCTCGGCTTCCCTACACTCCTTTATAAACCGATTTACAGAGATATTCTTTCCATTAAATTCGGGGAGTATACGCACTATCTCATTGATCTTTTGTAACTCGAAAAAGAATCTGATTTAACGGATCTATTATTTATTGAATTATTATCGAATTCATCGCGCGTAATTGAATTATCCCCAATATTACGCGACCTCGGGGCGGGATTAAGCGTCAGCTTAGCCGTTGTTAAGCTTGGTTCGACGCGTGTATTTATTGTTAAATCCAGTGCTTCTATAACGTCAGGTAAACTACTATTTCTATCCGTTGGCCTAGAATTCTCCGAAATTGACCATGAACCCGACGCCTGCTCGCCATTAACCGACATTTTGCAATAATCGTTCGCTCGCTCGCTCGCTCGGGTTACTTATCTCAATCACTCGCTGCCTCGCAGATGCTCTCGATGACTCAGGCGGGGCTGATGAACTTGACGAATGCTGAGGACACGATCGTGGCAGGTGCTGGGGACTCGTTATAGATGCCGGCGACTTGCGGTAATTGCTGGTGATTTTTGGCCGGGGCTGATGATTTGAAGCTAGCGTTTGTAGCTAAGTACTGGTGGTTCGTAATAAGCTAGTGTCTTTTAACCACTTCTGATCACTTCGCGATTAATTCTGACGACTCGTGGTTAATGCTGGCAATGCTTGCAAGCTGGTGGCGTGGAGAGGCAATATCCCGATCGTAGATGACGCTGGGAACGGAGCTGATATGGGCTTTTTCTGCCTTGAGGTCGCCGCCTAGGAGCTGGCCTTAGATCTGCATCGTTTCCGCTCCCGTATCGTGAGTCGGGAGTGCCTTCTCTTGAATTAGCTGGAGTCACTACGTCGTTTTTCATGAAGTCTTTTCGATTTATTTGACAATTTCACCTTGATTCTTGCCGTGAACCCAATTCCTCGAATCGGATGTTCTGGCATTCGCCCGTGGTCCAGGGGAAACCACGGCTCAAAAACCCTGGACAGAACACTATACACTTCACTTCGTTTAGTCTTTTCCACTCGCGAACTCTTTGAATGAATCCCACCGCTGCCACCAAAAATGTTACGACCCAAGTCGGGGTCTGCAAGCAGAAAAACAATGGTCGCCAAGTTGACTAATCGGAACGTGGAATTCGTTTGTTCAATTAAGCGCTGAAGCGCAAGGAGTCGCGGGAAATTTGAAATAAAACTCAAACTCAAGAGAATTAAATTTAACTTGATGTTTATTGAATCAATCGAGAACTTGTTGCTTTTAACAAACAAATTGACTTAAAAGCGTGACTCTATACAATTCAAACGGCGTAATTGCAACTGA